>VYZU01047289.1:0-36818 GCA_013401355.1 Ceyx cyanopectus | reverse complement strand
TTTTTTTTTAAATATGCTTATATATCACTTCAGAATTCACACTACCAATCACAATTTCCCAGAGAAAGATTAACAGAGGATATGTTATAAATGAAATAAAGCCCCAAATAGAAACATAATGTATAGTAAAATTTACTGGAATATAATAATCATTAAGTCATGCATGAAGCTCTGAAAATGTTTTTTAAAATGTTAACTTTGATGGTATTCACTGGGACATTAAAGAGAGTAATTAGATTTTTTTTCTCTTTTGACCATATGACTGATACTCTGTCATCTTGACTGAGAATCGTCTCTCAGAAATACAACAAAATATTATGAAGAGATAATAAGAAATTAAGTGTGGATGAGTAATATGCCAAGTGTTGTGATAAAATTTGTCTCTCCCTTCAGCAACTGCTCATACAAGTCACGTTTAGGAAGGTCACAAATGAGTTCTGTTTCACTGAACACACATCTTTGTCTTTCTGCTGCAAGACACCCATGAATTCCTTCACCCTACATTTAGTCCAGGTCTGTGAGCACTAATTCTCTTCTAGAGCAGACTGAGGGCTGAAGAGGTTCACATTTCTTGCTAGCACCATTGCTGTGCTGAAGGTTACTGTCCTTCCTATGTTCCCAAGGGAAGAGCAGAGCTAAAGAGCTGGAGGATTTAAATCTTTCCTCTGCTATGGATAAAAAGAGAAGTTTATTCTTAGCTGGACTCTCCCAGTGATAAAATCCATCTTCCTTCCAAAGAAAAATTTAAAGCTTTTGCCTTTGTGTCTACAAATAAGAGTAGTCTCAAAATTGAGGAAAGCCATTATCTAATGAGATCAGAAGAAAACACTTTCAATTATGCTTGTAACCTTCAGTTCAGTCTCCCACTAGTTATTTTTAAGGTGTGTATCCACATGACCCAAGGCAATTTGTAAATTGTACATTACTAAAAGCCTTGAAATGGCTGGAGGTAACAGACTCTCCTGTAACAAGGACAGACTGAAAAAATTACTTCCAAGAACTTTTATAAGTTCCTGTATTATTGTTTGATTATTCCATTTCCTTTATTGCTGCACAACTGCAATTGTAACTGTTTGTCACCTTAAAGCAGGCTTTTCTCATATGGATGGAGAACTTGGCTCTTCTTTCTTAACATGATTAGTCTAAAATGTCAGGTGTCTTATCCAGACTATTCCCCTTTGTTGGTCCCTTTCAAGTCTGCGGACAAAACAATCTTATTCGTACCTCACTAGGCTGAACAGCTTCTATGATTTCAAAAACCCCTTCAACAAGTGTCTAGAAAGTGTCCAGCTGAGACAAAGCACCAGTTTTGAGATGATGAAACTTAGGTGAGATGAATCCTATGCTAAAGGAGTAAAAATTGCACTAAGAATCTTCCTAAGTATTTTTTTAACTGTTATTTTAAAGTGGTAGTTTTTACATTTATGAATTAAACAGAGAAATTACTTGACAGTGTTTTATAAAAACCTGGATTTATATGAAGAAAGCCTTCAGTCATATATTATTCTAAAACTGGTGAGATCTCTGAAAAGGTTGCCTTCTTAATTCTCTTTGCTGCTGTTTAAAATAGTGGTGAATAATGTGCTCACTATAACTTAGACAAAGATAGTTCAACCTAATTCTATGCTTTCTTTCCAAGTAACCTGATACAAAAATCCATTGAGGTAATTGATTTTTAATTTTTCTTTTTGGCCTCCAGTTGATTTTGTAGCTTCAGGTCATTTGCTAGTACCAGAAATGTTATTTACACACTCCANCAGGGCCAAGATATATCCTTATATATCCTTATACTGACTAACTCGTGGATGGACACAAGTCTTTTTTTATTTTAAAATATCCATAAAAATGTTTAAATTGAACTCTTACTTTTTCATCCTTTTCCTGGGCTACAACGGCATATTCAATGTGACTAATTTGTTCCTAACTCAGTTCTGTGCTATTCAGTAAAACACATCTAATTAGAACATTCAGTGACACAATATAAAATAAAAGGCAAAAAAGTCATACTTCCTCCTCTAAGATAAGCCATATGAGAAATGGCTTAAAATATAAAACCCAATTAGCGACACAGTAAAATATTCAAAACACAACCCCTAAAAGTTACCAGGCAGAATGTTCAGATCTTGCTACAGGTGAGTAGTTTGCTACCCTGAGATGAGTTTCAAAATGTGATTATAAATGTCAGCCAGGGAGTCTGCATGTTTTAATAGCTAAACTTTTCACTGTCACTCATGACGTGTCACATGAACATGATGTTGAAATTCTAATGACATCTGCTTGTAATCCAAGCAGACCCTTTGCAACTGTATTATGCTGAAAAAAAATCCTGCTGCTTCCTTACTCTTGCCTTTTCTTTAGATATTGCATAGTAGAATCTTGCCTAACTTCATCCTTTCCCTAAACTCTCCATTTCCATATTGCAGTGAGAGCTGTGGGTCTTTTGTTTTGTTTTGTTGTTTTGTTTTGTTAAAATTTTTATTTATTTATTTATTTAATTAATTAATTTTTATTTTTCCCGATGGATACCATAAATATTCTGAGGTGTAATCCAAAACTTTGAAAACCATGTTTGAAAGCCATGGCATATGTATCTTCACTCAGACATATTTAAATGTATGTATGCTGTCAGTACCTTTGAGATAAATTATTTTCTTTCTAGGACCTGACTTTAAGTGAATTTATTTTGTAATTTGATCTGGCCAGAGAATGCAGAATACTTTTTGTGGTAGTTTCAGAAACTTCCAAAATTGTCAAAAATTGTCCTCATACTTCATTAGAACAAACAAAGGGGGTGTCCAAAGATGTTTGGGAAGAAGAAACCTCAGGAAAAACTCTTTCTACACTCAAAGTGTAAGTAATTGACCATACTCTGAATACAGGATGGAAAAATAAATTTTGTTTTCTAACAGAAAGATAAATTAATGAAGAGGGGTATATCTGAAAGTGACACTATAGATTGTGCAAAGCTTTCAATGAAATTCTTAACAGTTTTAGTATTTTTCCCCCAAATAATTTATATTTATGTGTGGAAAATGGAATTGTGACTTTTGTAAAGCTTTGAGATATAGTTCAAATATTCTTCTATGAACATGCATAACATAACAATGCTAACATGTTAGATATATTTTGCTCTATCTGGTTATCAGGCTAGATATATGTATGGACTGCACTTTTATTATTCTTGGAAGTGGCATCCTGGTGAAGTTTTGCAACTCGGTTGAGTTGTACAGGTGACTTTCAGCCCCCTGCTCACTGGTGGGTTAGAAAACTGTTAAACAGCATAATTACCTTAGCATTTTTGCTAAAGTTTCTGCTGTGGGAGGCTTTTTATTTGCATGTTTGTTTGTTTTTTATGTATATGACTAATCCTAGTTCTGAAATGACATGGAGGTAGGCAGTTTTTTTCTTCTTTACCTAGGGTGATAATACTTCCTTTGCTTCCTTTTCTTGTGTTCTTCTCACAAACAAATATCATCAGAGGTAAGCCATTGTAAACAAGATCATAGTAACAAGTGCTTTGAATATCCACTGAAGATGGAAGATTTACTGTGAAATAGTTGTGCTGGCTGCCATCACCAAGCCTCATTTTTCAGCCTTTCCTCAGGCTATTAAATTATCAACAGGTATTCACTAGTGGGGAGAGTCATATGGTGTTGATACTGCTGTGTTGATTCATTGTAGCCCTGGGTGCAGCAACACATGTTCAGAGGGCAGTACTGTGTCAGCAGGGCTGCGGCAAGCAACCTGCAGTGTTGGTTCTCTTCTTCCAGACAACACAGTGTTGTGCTCCCTGTCTTGCCTTCTCCCAGGAGTATTACTTTTAATGGAAGCTTTGCAGTTTTGTGCAGGTGTTGGGATACAGCTGAGGACTGTAGAAAGCATCACTGAGAGGCTGGGTATTTGGCCTTGAATTTTATAGACAAAAATTTCAGAGGATCCATTCTTAGATGCAGATTTCTTGAGGATGAAATGAACACAGCTATAAATACGTGAGGGCTGGGTGTCAGGAAGGCAGGGACAGCCTCTTTTCACTTGTGCTTTGTGACAGAACGAGGGGCAATGGATTCAAACTGGAGCACAGAAGCATGTTCCACCTCAAAATGAGAAAGAACTTCACTGTAAGGGTTACAGAGCCTGGAACTGGCTGCCCAGAGAGGTTGTAGAGTTTCATTCTCTGGACAATTTCCAGACCTGTCTGGATGCATTCTGAGTGGTGTGCTCTAGTTCTACAGAGGGGTTGAACGAGATGATCTTTAGAGGTCCCTTCCAATCCCTAACTTTCTGTGATTCTGTGATATTAGCATAACTGAGTTCAAGCTAAGAAATCTTATTTCATGTAAAGCAGGCAACTGAAATCAAGTTTCCCATTTTACAGACAAGTGTCTATTTTCATGGCCTTTTAAGTTTCACATACAGCATTGAAATCTCTACTAAGTTCCTCATCACACGAAATCTCCAAATGTGGGTGAATGTGGTTTCTTCTTAGCAAAGTCATTACTTTCAGAATAGCCTTGTTCAGCAGATATCAAAGAAAAAAGATCTGGCCACACATACTTGCCACTAATACAAGCCAAGATCCTAAGATTATAATCCCTTGTGTGAGTATGTGAAACAGTTGTGTGAATTGGTGAAAAGTTATAAGAGAACTGGACTGCAAAAGAGGCTCCTTCTGCTATATACCTGTCTTATAAGTTATGTAATACTACATCATCTAATGGTCTCTTCTGGCTTTAAGAAATAAACAGATCTGTGATTAGGATGTACTTAAAAAAAAAAAAAAAGATGGCATCATCCCATTACAACCATGATTTAGATGGAAGATGATTACAGAAGATTTGTTGCCTTCATGTCCAAGCTCCAAGATATTGATGTGAGAAATTACTCTAGTATGTAATTTGTATTTGGATATTTGGATGGTGAGAATGTTGCTCTTTCATCAAAGAAAAGTTTGTTGGTTTTTTTTTTTTTTTAAATCCACTGTTACCACAGAAACAAAGCAGAGAAGCAGTGGCAGGGTGAGCACCATCTTGTGCTGCTTGCTACTGGTTGCTCCATCCAAGCCTGTGTTTCCACTCAAAAGCACCTTTTAATTGACTTTTCAGAGGGAGATAAGGCTAATGACCAGATACTCAGGCTTATATCCCTTCTAAAACACTTTGTTGTTGACAGAGTATAAAACCCTGAGCAGTTTCCATATTCACACCTTACTCTGAATGCTTCTGAGCTCCTGATTCTAACACTTTGTAGCTATGAGTTTCATAAGGGAATGTGTAGGGTGAGAAAGTTTTTCTCACAACCAGCTTTCAGTTTTCAATATGTGTATTTCATTTCATCCTTTTGAAGAATAATTTCATCTCTTTACAACATATTTAGATACTGGGGGTACCTTTATCAATGGCATGTCTTGTATCTTCTCTAAAATAAATTACTTGAATATTTGACTCTCCTTAAAGAGACATTTCTTTACACTTAGTTAATCACTAGAGTCAGTTTCTATCTTTGTCATATAGTACTTAGTGACCTCTCTGATGAAGAACCACCACTGGTGTAGTGGATCCTAAAATTATTGTGGCTATGTGTCTTTTGGATAGGAGAAATAGTCTAGCTTTGTTGTTTGTTTGTTTGGTTTTTTTTTAATTCCTTAGGTTTAAAAAGAAAATTTAAGATATATAAATTATATTGTTTATGTAATATAAATTATTCCTACTACATATATCACTTTGTCAACACTATATTTCACTTGCCATTGAATTTCCCATTCTTCTAGTTTGCTTATATCTCTTTGAAAGTGCTGATAAGGTCTGATTTAGACAGAGGAAGGTGAACTCCTTTTTCTTTATGTGACTGTCCATTTCCCTTTTCAAATTTTACAGAAGTCCTGGTTCTTCATTAAGGTGAGATGAGCTTGCATGTTAAGCAAAGATTTGGTGTCTTCACTACTGAGGAAGACTGTATCATGCTTCAAATTGACTTCAAATTGTGGGACTGTCTAGGCAAAGAATTAATTTTGTGTGAAATTATAAGTAAATACATTAACATATATGAGATGAAACTAAATTAAAATGTTTTTTTCCTATAGCTTTTATATTAAGCATCAGTATTTTTTTAGCCAAGAAGAATACTTTTATTCAGTTTCTTCAAATGTTCCATCTATTCAACCCCATTGAAAGCTGTAGAGTCAGAATGGGGCAAAAATTCTTGAGGTTTTTTTTAGATTTAATGCATCATTTAAAATAATTGTATGCTGATATGAAGTCACAGTATCCATTATGCATTAATCATCATTGCATCATTACTGTACACCTTCAGTAAAAGCAGTCAGTTTCTATGCTGTTGGTGTAGGTCACTTCCACACCTCAGCTTACTTTAAATTCAACCTCACTTCAGAATTTCCTGGATTTATAATGTCTAAATTGGAGATAACTGCAATGACTCTCTGGTGTCTGTTAGGTCTCTTCCTCAGATTGCTTCAATGTGCTTTTAACCTTCCCATCACTTTAGCACAGTTTCAGTTGGAAAATTAACGAGCGCAGTAAGTTAGGCTGACCCTAGCACAGCACTGCAGCATTCCCTCCTGTTAACTCTCTGCCCCAAGGACACCATTTATTCCTGCACTCTGCCTCTTGTGTCATCTGTGTCATCCAGCCCACAAACACCAAGAGGAATGACTGTGGCATGGCTGCTCTACTGTGCAGATCTGCTTTGATGGGGAAAAAAACCACCAGAACCCTTCTTCACTGCAAAGTCCTCTTCTCATGATTCCTGTGTGGTTTGTTTTGAGCTACAACTGGCCTTCACTCCGGTCCCAGGAGACCATTGGCCTTCCTGGCCACCAGGACCCATTGCTGTCCCATGGGGAACTTATTGTCCACCAGGACACCAAGGTCCCTCTCCATGGGGCTCTTTCCAGCAAATCA
This sequence comes from Ceyx cyanopectus, assembly GCA_013401355.1. NCBI lineage: Eukaryota > Metazoa > Chordata > Aves > Coraciiformes > Alcedinidae > Ceyx > Ceyx cyanopectus. The sequence continues at coordinate 29,901 of VYZU01047289.1, read as the reverse complement.
CCCCTCCCTGCACCAGTACAGAGGGTTATTCCTCCTCAGGTGTAGGACTCTACACTTGTCCTTGTTGAACTTCATTAGGTTCCCCTTCACCCAGCTCTCCAGCCTGTCCAGAGCTTTCTGGATGACAGCACAGCATCTGGTGTGGTACTGTTGTTGGGGCAGGTGCAGTTTCAGGAGCATGGGAGGCAGTTGGGGCAGGTGTGGCAGCTGAAGGTTTTTAGCTGTTTATTTATTTAGCATTTATTAGCTATTTAAAAAGCATTTTGAAGTGTCAGATCACTTTTTCTGTGGGAATTTCTATCTTTTTCAGACTGGTACAGTGGTGGCATAAGCAGGTTTGTCTCTTTCTGGATATTTTTAACCAGCCTTTCATTTTAAATAATTTATGTGCTCCATGGGAAATGTTAAGAGATTTCAGGACTGGAAATGCTGAAGCTGCCCATGGTCATCATAAAAGCTTTTACAATAACAGAGCCTCCCTGTGATGCCTCCAGAAACCAAGACTGCTGTGGGTGACAGCACAGAGTTAACACTTATTTAAAATGCCTGTAACACACGATGCATTGTACGGCAGCGGTGATGTAAACAGACACAGCAAGTGCAGCAGTCCTTCAGTTTACCTTACAGACTTCCCTACAGCAGCCTGTTTTCAGCTATGTGCAACTTTGCCATCAACTAGTATTTCCAGATAACACTTGCTACAGCATTTTCTCTCAGTCTGATGTTACATTTGCCTTATTTTAAAATCTCAGCTAAAATGATTAATTAATTAGGGTGCATTCATTGTCTTTTTTTCTTTTTTTTTTTCTAGAAAGTCATAGCTTTTCCTAGAAAAACTGCTTTTTTTTTTTTTTTTTTTTTCTAGAAAGTCATAGCTTTTCCTTGAAAAACTGCTTTTTTTTTTTTTTTTTGCCTCTGAAGGCAATGCACAGCATGGCTGGCTGGTCTCAGAGAGATGTGTTCCGCCAACTCTAAGGAAATTTTGTGTCCAAGTTTAAAGTCTCTTACAACTCTCTGTTCATTATGTGCTTAATCCCCTGAGCACCCTCACAGCTCTGAGCATGCTGGGCGCTCACAGGGGCAGTGCTCCAGGAGCAGGTAAAGAGGGGGGGTGAGAGCTACCTCCAAGTGCCTCAAAATGAGCACCTCGACATTTCATGGTTGAATTAAATGGTTCATGTCTACTCCTTGGCAAAGCTGCCAGGACATGCTATGAAGCTTTGGAGGAAGTGGAAGTGGAAACCAGAAGGACTTTATTTTCCAATTTTTCTGACTTGATTGTAGGGAGAGGCAATTGGGAGATGCAGAAATAAATACATAAATTGTAGCCCTCTCTTTTAATGTCTAAGCACAAAGAGGGCAGGAAAAACATCTACTCACCCTTGCTAGGCAATTCATTTTCAAAAGGTGCTTATTTTTCCCAAATCCACCTAACAAAACTTCAGAGTATCAGATTGGTTAAGTTTAAGAGCCAGCAAGCTGTTTCAGTAAACATGCATTAAGCATGTACTGCTTATGTGTAAAATGAATTCCAGCAAATTTTGATATTTCTGAACTGCTTAGTCTGCTTTGAAAGCTTTATTAAGTTAATATTTCTAACACAGGTTTGAATGTAAGAATAATGCTAATAGTGCTTGTTTTTAAAAACCACGTGTGACACATTTTTACATTTATAGTTTATAGTGCATGCGTGTATCTGAGATTGTGGCGAAGTGATGAGCTGTAAGGCCAGACTAAGTATTGCACTCAACATTTCTTATTAAACTCTGCCCAGACTATTTCCCTCCCAGCAACTTTTAACTGCAGTTGGTTTCTAATTGACACAATTACTCTGTTATCAAAGCTCACTGAGGCCCAGGATAGGCAAAATCCACTCCTTGCCTAGTAACAGAGCTAGAGTCCAAAATCAAGGAATTTATGACTGGTGGTAGAAGACTATATTACACACCACCAAACTGCATATGATTTAGGTCCTATCAACATCAAAGGTATTGCTTTGGATTTGCTCACATCATTACCTATTAACAAGACATCAAAAAGTTGGAGCTGTCTGAAATGTATTTGACACATTTTTTTCCCTGTCTGCAGGTAATGTATCTCAGCTGATAGTATCAAAGGCACTTGCTGATTAGGTAGAGGGAAACATAGTAATGGCTATTTCTTTAAATTATTTTAAATAGATGAAGGCTAAATAGATGATATACACAGAATTAATAATGAGATTTATGTGGAATAAGGAATTTGTGCACATGTGTTCGGAATATTATGGCCACTTGTTTGGAGCCTCTTGGGAGTAGTGGCTGAATTCGAGCCTTTCTATCACAACACTACATCTAGTATTTTCTCTGTGACATTATATGTATGTATGTATGTATGTATTTATGAAATTGTTACTCTCCTCATGTACCTCTATCTGCAAGGAACATCTGAAGAAAAGAAGCATTCCTGTTTTGCAAAGTTTTGAAGGAGTTCTATCTATCCTGCTCATCAGGAAAGACTACAATGATAATACACAAAATTATGCCTGTAACAGTTTTATTCTGTTTAGGTTCCATGCATAGAACCTGTACATATCTCCCCTGGTTGCTAGCTATCAGTTAAATGATGATGACTAGTGACATTTCGACTAGTTTCATTTCTTTGTTAGGTGTAGTTATTTATTAGCTAGAAAAAAATGTTCAGGTGTCTTAGTATTAGCATAGCAGTAAAACCATAGCTATTTAAACAAAATAAAGTGGATGTGAAGCAATAAAAAGCTTTTTTCATTTCCTGTATAAGATTTCTGTCTTACTTTCTTTCAGCAGTTGTGGGCCAGGGTGGAGGTTTCATCTGCTTTTCATGAAAATATTAAAGGTCTACATTGTATAGGACAGACTGCCATGTGACAGAAAAAGAGAAGTTCTGTACCTCCTGGAATTCAGTTTCAGGGTTTTTGATTGCTGCTGGAAAGAATTCAGTTGTTGAAAATGGTGCTTTCATTTAATTAAATTTCCATTTCAATGTAATTTAATTTAATTTAATTTAATTTGATTTCATTTGATTTCATTTGATTTCATATTTTTAAATTCTTCTGGGAAGTCACCACTGTGGTGAGTGCCTAGCCTGGGCAGTGCCTTCTCCCTCTATGCTCTTAAGAGAGCTACCCTAATGATTATGCAATGACAAGGTCACTATAGTTCTCTTCTCCTGTGCTCCAGACTAGAATAACAGTTGCAGGGAATACTCAATCAAAAAGTCAGTAATTTTGTGACAATCACATGACCACATAAAACTACGTAATTAGCATTTTACTTGATGTAAAAGCCCATGTGCAGCTTGACCACGAGGATGTGCTGCAGACACCTTGCATTCAGTCTTCCATCCTTCCATCTAATCCTTATCATCTTCCAATGATAATTCATTGGGTTCTCACCTTGTCATCTTCAACACGTTTTTCAACTCTTCAGTGCCAATTGCATTCTATTATGCTTTACCAGCTACTTTTGGTAGCTACTCTAGCACTATCTTTTGGAGATTTGGAACAGGAGTATGGAAATGCAAGGATACTCTAATGTCAAGCTCAAGGTTTAGCTCAGTATGGGCTGCTACTCTCTGCCACCCTTTCCCTATGCCTAAGCCACAGGTCAGACAGCAGCATTATTCACAGAATCACAGACTCACAGAAATTAGGGGCTGGAAGGGACCTAGAAGATCATCTAGTCCAACCCTCCTGCCTGAGCAGGATCACTTAGACCAAGTCTCTCAGGAACAGATCCAGGCGGGTCTTAAGTGTCTCCAGAGATGGAGACTCCACAACCCCCCTGGGCAGCCTGTTCCAGAGCTCTGGCACCCTCACTGAGAAAAAGTTCTTCCTTGTGTTAAGCCTAAACCTCTTGTGCTCCAACTTGCACCCATTGCCCCTCGTCCTGTCATTGGACGACATTGAGAAAAGTCTGGCTCCATCCTCTCTGCACTCACCCTTAACATATATATAAACATTAATGAGGTCTCCCCTCAGTCTCCTCTTCTCCAGGCTAAAGAGCCCCAACTCTCTCAGCCTCTCCTCAGAAGGGAGATGCTCCACTCCCCTAATCATCTTGGTGGCCATTCTTCTTATGAAGATTTGAGAGAACAGAAAAAGAACTATTTTGGGTTTTAATGTCATATGTTAGAAGTAATCTCCTTTTAAACCTCACACTATATTAATAAGCCCAATCCCAAGGACTCCTGTAATTCTGTAAACAAGCATCCTGTCCTGGATCAGGAATAGTGGGTCTAGCAGGAGCATGGCAGGGATGGTGCCCCTGCACTGGGCACTTGGGAGGCTGCAGCTTGAGCACTGGGGTCAGGTTTGGGCCCCTTACTCCCAGAAGGACACTGAGGCACTGGAGTGAGTCCAGAGAAGGCCAAGGAGCTGGTGAGGGTTCTGGAGAACAAGTCCTGTGAGGAGCAGTTGAGGGAGCTGGGGTTGTTCAATTTGGAGAAAAGGAGGCTGAGGGGAGACAGCTACCTGAAAAGAGGTTGTAGTTGTGTGAGGCTTGGCCTGTTCTCCCAAGTAACAAGTAGTAGGAGAAGAAGAAGTGGTCTCAGGTTGCTCCTGGGGAAGTTTACATTGGATGTTAGGAAAAACAATAAAAGCAGTGGAACATGCTGCCCAGGGAAGTCTTGGAGTCACCATCCCTGGAGGTATTTAAAAGACATATAGATATGCTGTTGAGGGACATGGTTTCATGGTAACCTGGCAGTGTTGGGTTAACTTGGGTTGACTTGATGATCTTAAAACTCTTTTCTAAAACAAAATGATTCTATGTTCACTTTATAAATCATAAATGTTTTGCTTCCATAGCTTATAGTAGAACACTTTTTCATTTTACCAGTATTTTCAAATAGAATGAAGCATCATTAAAATCCTAGTATTCCTCAATGCTGTCATGGTAAAATAGCATATATTTTAAGAACAAGAAGGAGATATTCGAGTAACATGTACCATTATGTTTTCCTTCTGTCCTTAAGTGGAGCAGACAGTTGTTCTTTCCTGATCATATTTCAGTATTCAGGGATTTTTGGTGTGTGGATGCACTGGAAGCATAATGTTACTAGGTGTGGAAGAGAAAGCAAGTGAAAGGAGTTTCAGTTAAGGCATTCACCTTTCCAGTTAGAAACACATTTTCAGTGCCTTGCATAAAATAAGAAGAGTATGTCAAAATAAAGGGGAGTTTGAAATATTGCTATTCTCATACTACTAGTAAACTGTCAAAATCTCTGCAGTATGTAGCTTCCGAGATGAATTATATTATTGATGCTGTTGGATAAAATTACTATTCTAGATTGATCTGCAAGCTAGAGTAGTTCCCAAAGACAACATTAAAAGTGTTCTGGTTTGGGTGAGAGCAGCAGTGATTCTGTCAGTGCTTTCCCTCCCCATCTCAGCTCTTCTCCCCCTACCCTGGCTGCAGCAGCAGCTGGTGGCACAGGCAGCAGGTCTAGCAGGGAGAACACCCCATGGGCAGAGGCATCAACAGAGGGAACTGCTGGGGCTTGTGCCCCACACTGGGGGGGCAGAAAGTGAAAGGCCAAAGCTGCAGGGAGGGGACAGGACAGGGGACCCCAGAATGACCAGAGAGGCATCTCATCCCATGGACAACATGGGTGGAGTAAAGCTGAGGGGCGGGAGGGGCTTATCCTGCTTTCCCTGGCTCAGTTCAGGTCTTCTTCCAATTTCTTCCTTGGAGCACCCAAGGAGGCCTCTGCCCATTCTGCCTTTGAGCCTGAATCCAACACCAGAATCCAGCTCCTGAACACAGCTACCATCTGCTGCTGGGAGCATAGAGAGATGTTCTTAAAACTTTAGGGCCTATAATGGAACTGACTGTGGCCTCTAGGCTGCTCTGGATATCCTGGTCAGCATTTGTAACTTTTGGTGCCATAATACATTTGGTTTTCTGAGTCACACAGTGTTAACAGATGTAGCATGACATTCTAAAAACAGCCAAAACTTTCCTGAACATACCATTTTCCTTCCAGCTATTGGTGTGAGAAGGTAGTCATGCACAGTATTAAGGATGTGAATAGAAATACTTTTTTTAAAAAATTAAGAATGACTCATCGATGTTCAATAAATTGTTTTAAGTTCTAAGAAGTCAACAGGTTGCTTATAATTATGTGCAACATTTCCTGCTGACATTTTCATAAACATCTGTTATGCATGCTGGTCATATTAGTAACATACCCTAAAATATCTACCAATTAACTATTAACCCTTCAAAAGCCATTATGACTTTCTTTGCAACACAGAGTGAAAACAAAGAGAGCATAGCTGTAATGTGAAAATGTATATGAACTAAAAATTGCAGTGAGCCATGGGGATAAGTATTGCTGAAAGCTCTTTCATCAGTTTTGAACATGTTATTTTGTCTCCTTTTTTCCAGTACTAATAAGTTTAAAGATAATCTTTATCACATAACTTCACACTTAAACAAACAACAGTTTCTAAGAACTTTTTTGTTGTTGTTAAGATCAAAATTAATTAACTGATCCATTTATTTATTCATTACAGAAAACAGAATCACAGTATCACAGAACAGTTGAGGTTGGAAGGGACATCTGGAGATCTGGGACACCCCACCCCACTTGAACAGGCTGTCCAGGACCCTGTCCAGACAATAATATCTCCAGAGAGTTCTCCACAGCCTCTCTGGGCTCCTTGTGCCAGTGCTGTCAACCCCATAGTAAATAAGTGTTTTTCAGTAAATAAATATATATTCAGAGGGTGAATCCCCAGTGTAGTTCTGTTTGTGTTCATTGACTCTTGCCTTGTCACTGCGTACCACTGAAAAGAGCCTGACTCCATCTTCTTTTCACCCTTCCATCAAATATTTGTACATATTAATAAGGTCCCAGGCTGATCAGTTCCAGCTCTCTCAGGCTTTCCTCATGAGAGATGTTCCAGTCCTTTAGTCGTCTTTGTGGTTCTTTGATGGGTTGTCTGTAGTATCTCCATGCCTGTCTTGTATTGGGGAGCCCAGAATTATATGCAATATTCCAGCTGTGGCCTTACTAGTGAGAGGATTAGGATCATGGAGTCCTGGGGAAGGAAAATATAGTGTTTTGGGGTTTTAATAACAATTTAAACCTGTCAAAATTGAATAAATTTAAAGAGATGCCTATCTGTGGCCTTTGTCAGTAATGTGGCCTTCAGCAATGACACCTACATGCCAAGCCTGAATTCATTATTTCAAAGAGTGTCTTTCTGATTTTATGCTGCCTGTTTTCTTTTATTCTAGCTACAGCCTTTTGTTATTTCTGTAGAAGTTTATCTCCCACAGCTTTTTTTTCTCTCTTTCTGCCCTCAGCATTGCAGATGTCTGGCGGCATATTGATTGTTCTTTTCTTTCAAAACCTTCCCCTTTAGTAATGCTCTCCTGTTATTCTCATTTTGTTCTAACCCATCCCATGCTTGGCTGTGTTTCTCGCTACAGTCCTGGTTTTGTTTCCCACTGGAGTCTGTAGGATGTAACCTGGGGCTCTTGCCTGAGCTTCTCAGAGAGCAGCAGTCAGCACTCAGCTAAAACAAGACCTAAGCTTCCTCTACATTTTCTTTCACCCATTTAGTGAAATCAGGCCATGTGATATGTTTCTGACACTAGTCTCTTCACAGACCAAGCCCATGTTCTCTAGATGTCTGGCTGAGCCTGTGAAAGGTGAAACAGTTTCAATCTTGAAGTATCAGAGAAAGGAAACATCACCTCTTCTGCTATTTCTGCTTTCTTTCCCTTCCATAAAAAGATGTAATCTCTTCTGACTTTGAATCCTCTGCGTCTGCATCTCCTGTCCTCTGATTTGTTTCCCTCTTTTAACTATAATTTCTGTTATAATCTTAGAAATGCCAGAAATCCACTCCATACCATCCTTTATGCCTTTGTGCTACTTTGGAAGAGACAGAGTACTTCAAAATGATAAGAATGAGATCTATGATGCACTAGACTTCTAATTATTCTTCCATATGTTTTTGTTTTAATTTTCTTTCTTTCTCTATTCCTCCACCCATCTCTTCCATCCGTTGATTGTTATAGTACTAGGGTGTTTTGGTTTGCGTATTAGTTTGTGTTTTCAGCCCCAAGCTCAGGCTCTCTATTACATTTTTTTTTAACCTGTGAGTTCTACTATTATATGTAGTTAATAAATATTAATACATAAATATTAAAATATTGTGCTTAGCTCTTTGAAAATAATTTAATATTCACTATGTCCCAATTTCTCCAAAGTAAGAAGAAAACATCTTGTTTAGTAAGATGTAGACACATTAGTGGGTGGGGAGGTCCTCAGTGAAGGCATCTGTATGGACAATGCTACTCACATTACTCCTTTTAGACCCTGCAGAACAGGGCAGACTGTGTGGAAAGTAATAGGCAATGCAAAAGGAGTGCTAGTCGTTAAGAATCATGGCATCATAGAACAGTAGGGGTTGGAAGGCACCCTTGGAGATCATGGGTCCAACCTCCTGCCAGAGCAGGATCACCCAGGGCAGCCCACACAGGAACAGATCCAGGTGGAGTTGGAAAGTCTCCAGAGAAGGAAACTCCACAGCCTCCCTGGGAAGCTCTGCCACCCTCACCATGAAGAAGTTTTTCTTCCTGTTGAGGTGGAACTCCCCAGGTTCCAGTTTGTGCCTATTGCCCCTCATCCTATCCCAGGGCACCACTGGCAAGAGCCTGGCCCCTTCTGCTTGACCCCCAGCCTGCAGAGATTTGTCACCATTCATCAGATTCCCTCTCAGTCTTCTCTTCAGCAGGCTAAACAGCCCCAGGGCTCTCAGCCTTTCCTCACCAGAGTCATCCCTTCATCACCATTGTAGCCTCTGTTGGAGAAGAAGGGTAGCAAACCATAGCAATCTAGCTAAAGCCAAATGGTTTTGGGAAAAAAAAATGTTTGTCTAACCCCATCTGGACATTAATATATCCCTTATTGTAAAGAGCATCTCTGAGTAGAAAACAACTCTCTGTTCTTATTACAGAAAGGGGAGAAAAGAGAAATAAGAATATTTTTATTTTATCCTGTAATATATTTATCTTAGTTCTTTCAATTTCTTTCTTGTTTGTGTTTGCTGTTATTTTTTTAAAGTTTGTAAAAGATTTTTATTCTTTCTACTCATATTTATTCCTCTCAGCTCAACAACATTCATGGAGATTTTAATATTTTGTTATTTCAATGGGTAGACTTGGTGGAACAAAATATTATTCAAAATAATCAGGATGAACAGAATCTGCCCTGGCACTTTTCAAAGGACTCTTTCTCAGGGTTAAAGAGAGAGAAATGTTTTGGCTGACTGTTTTCTTTAACTTCCGCCTCCTTTGCAGTCTTTGATATTTGAGAATTAGCCCAAATACTGGCCACTTCTCTAAGGGGCTGCCTGAACAGGAAATGTCTCCTACACAAAGCAGTGTTGCTTTAGGGGAAAAATTGTTACTTGGCATGTTGATGTGCTTTCTGCTGATGCAGTGGCGTTTAGTACTTTGTAATTGTCACTTCGATATTTTTCTGTGGACTACTAATAAAAATGGGGATTAGGGAACACTGCTGATCTCACTCCAAAACAAATATTACTACAGAGAGAACTAATACATAGGTTTTTTTGTATCTGCTTGGAATATAGAGGAGGTGTGCTGAAAAGAAGGTGGCAGTGGATTTACTATTAGAGTCTTATTTTTTCACTTCTGTTTTTCCTTAGCTCTCCAGGTAGTGGCACTGCACTAGATTGGCAGTTTTTCCAAATCTTGTACACACTGAGGCTGACAACTAGACTGACCTTCTTGATATTTAGTGGACAACAGAGAAGTTGGAGTGATTTCCATTTATTAATTTTTCAATTCTTCTCTTTTCTTGTTGAAATTCCCTCTCTTCCTTCTCTCGTAACTAAATATCAATTCTACAAGGTTAAAATAGTCAACCACACATAGGAGTTTTAACGAATTCCTTATAGTTCTGTACATTTTGTTCAAAAAATATTGATTAAAATGTGGATCAGAGTTTACTAGCAATCATTGCTTTTGCAGCCAAGGATGTATTCCAGTATTAAATATTAGCCTTAAATGTATTGTTTAATTCTAACAAACAGTTAGATATCAGAGCCCAATTCCATATCTGTTCTGTAATAATCTCAAATCCCAGTCTGCAGTATGATCAACTCTCCAGCTGTGCCTCTTGACTTTGTCCCAGTTCTAGCCCTTCACCTCTGAAAATGGTATTGACTCTGTCTTATGCAATGTCACACATTTTCCCAATGTCATCAACCTCACTTTCATCTGAAATGGAGCTGCCTTTCTTCCATCATGATCTCAGATTGCCTATCCAGAGCTCAGCCACTCTAGGCACCCATGTATAGCCAAAGAAACCGTGGTTTAGGTGATTAAGTCTGAGGTGGTGGATTTTACATTTGCAAGAGTTGAATTTCAAGCGACATTTCTTTATCCAAATTAAAGAGGGAGAGAACCTTCCACCAGCTCCAAAAATTAAGTCTTGCCACTGGCTTTCCAGACTTAGTGCCCAACATCTCTGACACAAGTATTTAGAAGCATATTTTCAAAGGGTTTCAATGCCATGTGAGATTCATACATTAAGCTACTGTTGGAACTGCTGAGACTGTTAAGTATTCTTCAAAATCTGACTTTACTATAGCTTTCTCAGAAACATTATGTTTTGGCTGTTTTTTTCTTCCATAGATAGTAACATACTTGATTTGCTGTTGCTCCCAAGCCAGGGAATATGTGTTGTGGGCTGTTTTTAAACAGTATTGTTGCTTTGAGATTCGCAGTATGACTTCCAATCTGTTTTACTCACTCTACTTTCCTCCAAGAAAGAAAGACTCCCCATGATTCCCTTGGAAGACTGTTAAATTGGGACTGTTTAATCAGGTGAGTCAGCATGGGTTTATGAAAGGGAGGTCTTGCTTAACAAAGCTGATATCTTTCTATGACCATGTGATTCATTTTGGATGGGGAAAAGCTGGGGATGTTGACTACTTGGACTTTAGTGTTGAGATTCGCAGTATGACTTCCAATCTGTTTTACTCACTCTACTTTCCTCCAAGAAAGAAAGACTCCCCATGATTCCCTTGGAAGACTGTTAAATTGGGACTGTTTAATCAGGTGAGTCAGCATGGGTTTATGAAAGGGAGGTCTTGCTTAACAAAGCTGATATCTTTCTATGACCATGTGATTCATTTTGGATGGGGAAAAGCTGGGGATGTTGACTACTTGGACTTTAGTGAGGTCTTTGACACAGTCTCCCACAGCATTCTCCTGGAGAAATTGGCTAATCATGGTATAGACAAATGTACTCTTCACTGGGTTAAAAACTGACTAGGCCATTCCCAGTAAGATGTGATTAGCAGGCTGCCGGTCACCAGCAGTGTCCCTCAGGGATCAGGTCTGGGGCCAGTCTTGTTTGGCATCTGTTTTGATGACTTGGATGTGGGGATTAAGACATCCTCAGTAAATTTGCAGATGACAACCAATTGTGTGGGGGTGTTGATCTGCTGAGGGCAGGAGGAGCTGCAGAGGAACAGGTTGGATGATGGGCCAAGGCCAATTGTCCGAGGGACAATGAGGACAAGGGCTGGTTCCTGCATTTCAGTCAAAACAACCCCCAGCAGCTATGGGCTGGAAACTGCCCAGCAGAAAAGGACCTGGGGGTGCTGGTGACACCCGGCTGGACGTGAGTCAGTGTCTGCCCAGGTAGCCAAGAAGGCCAAAGGCATCCTGGCCTGGACCAGGAGCAGCGTGGCCAGCAGGGGCAGGGCAGTGATCCTGCCCTTGTACTTGGGCCTGGTGAGGCCTCATCTTGAGTGCTGGGTTCAGTTCTGAGCCCCTCATTATAGGACAGACACAGGGCTGCAAAATGTCTATGCTTGAACTATGCTTGGGCATAGTGGTCATGAAATAATAGAATTTTCAGTTCTAGAGGCAGTAAGGAGGGGGGTCAGCAGAACTGCTGCCCTGGACTTCCAGAGAGCAGATTTCAACCTTATTAGGAGTCTGGATGGCAGGGTACCTTGGGAGGCAGTCCTGCAGGGCAAAGGGGCCCAGGAAGCCTGGACAACTCTCAAAAGAGAAATTTTTAAGGTGCAGGAGCAGGCTGTCCCAGTGAGACGGAAGACAAGGAAGGTGGGAGTCGACCTCTTCGCCTTAGTTAAAGATGACAGGACGAGGTGGAATGGTTTCAAGTTGCACCAAGTGAAATTTAGGTTAGATATCAGGAAGAATTTCTTTCCAGAGAGGGTGGTTAGGCATTGGAATGGTCTGCCCATGGAGGTGGTTGAGTCCCCATCCCTGGAGGTGTTTAAGAATTGCATAGATGTGGTGCTGGGGGACATGGTTTAGGGACCCTGGCAGTGTAGGGTTATTGGCTGGACTTGATGATCTTGAAGGTCTCTTCCAGCCAAATCATTCTATGACACTATGTCTAGAGGAGCTGCCAAGCTCCTGAGGGGCTGAGAAAACAAGTGGTGTGAGGAGAGGCTGAGGGAGCTGGGCATGGTTAGTGTGGAGGAGGCTGAGAGGGGACCTCATTGACATCTTAAGCTCCCTGACAGGAGTGTGCAGAGACGTGGGTGAGGCCTCTACTCCTTAGTCCCTAATGTTAGAACCAGGGGAATGGGCTGAAGTTGCATCAAGGGAGGCTTAGATTGGATATTAGAAAGAAATTATTTATGGACAGAGTGGTGAGGCCCTAAAACAGGCTGCCCAGGGAATCATAGAATCATGAATGTTTAGGGCCGGAAAGGACCTGCAAAGGTCATCTAGTCCAGCCCTCCTGCAGTAAGCAGGGACTTACTCAACTAGACCAGGCTGTCTTGTCTAACCTCACCTTTAATATCTCCAGAGATGGACCCCCAGCCACCTCCCTGGGGAGCCTATTCCACTGATCTACCACCTTCAAGATAAAGTACTTCTTCCTGATACACAGGCTAAATCTACTCTAATTTAAACCCATTACCCTTTGTCCTTTCACTACAGGCCCTTGTAAACAGCCCCTCTCCAGCCTTTCTGCAGGCCCCCTTCAGGTACTGGAAAGTGGCTATAAGATCACCCCAGAGCCTTCTCTTGTCCAGGGTGGAGTCACCATCCCTGGAGGTATTTCAGAAATGAGTTGACATGGTGCTTCGGGACATGCTCTAAGGACAGTCATGGAGGGGGTTATTTGTGTTTTTTGAATAGTTGGGTATTTAGGTTTTTTCTTGTTGTAGGTATGGTTGGACTCGGTGATCTAAGACGTCCTTTCCAACCATGATTATTCTGATATTATGTGATTCTGTATAAAAAAATTCAGCATATAACAATAATGACTATTTACAGAATATAAAGTTCTCACATGAATTAACTAAACCTACGATTGTCTCAATTGTAATAAATCCAAATATCTTTAACTTGAGCATATATAGTGGGCTAGTGTTTTGTTTTTTTTTTAAATTGTTATTATTTTAAGGAATTGTTTTCCTCCTTTCTAATTTATAAAACATCCTGCAGATAGGCAGAACTGTATGTAAATTACTCAATCAGGTAACTGTCATATCATCCAGGCTGTCTAGGATTTTGCACTATCATCTGAACTTTTCACGAAGTAATGAGCAATCATTTTCTCAGGGCAAGAGATGGTAAAGAGATGTATAAATAATAATTAATAACAATTACAGTGGCAAGCTTCTCTTGGGATTTTTAACATCATGATCGAGGGCTAAAAGTAGCTGCTTTGAAGGAAAGATTTGTGACCTAAGTACCATAACCACACAGGCATTTCTTCCAAGGAAGTAGATCTCAGAAACTTCTAAGGCACAGAGCATCTTATATTGTCAATAAAGAAATAATTGCAAGCCATTTAACCAACCCTCTGTGTGCAATGCTGTATGCTGATTCAGACAATTTGCTTCAATCTTCCTTGTCAAATGCACCAAACATGGAAAACAGTGACTTTCCAACACAGAACTTTTGAAACACAGGCATATAAATATCACTTCTGTTTTCTTTTCAGTGAGGTCTCCTTGTAAGGATTGAGATTTTCCCAGAATGTACATCTTTCCGAGGTCCTTTTGTTCTTCCTTTGGAACTGAGAAACCAGCCTACAATTCTGCTAGTCAGCTTGGGAGAGAAGAGTGGAGTTGGACTGTGTATAGCTATTGGGGAATATAGGAGAGGGGCCCTGGGAGAAACTCAGTTGTATGGGTTTCCTCATAGTGCTTCCTGGCACCTAATTTTCCCATCTTTGCTCACTAATATCTGAACAAACTGCATGGCTGCAGAGTGGATGTGTGGGCAGCTGGGACAGAGCAGACAGTGGGGTCAGTAGACGGCTGTGGTGGAAATCTTGTTGCATCCTGTTCCCACCCTGTCTGATAGCTGAATGCCAAGCATGTGTGTTAACATTGCTGAGTTAATTATCTCGGCTCTATGATAGCAACTATTTCCAACCTTGTGCTGGACTGAGTGGATATACTACAACTATATGCTTCATATCAGACAAAAGGAAACTCAAACTTCAAGGAAAACCAAATGTGCATGCAAAATGTACAAAACAAACCTCAGCAGGTTTGGACAAAGGACTGGGCTTGTCTAAGGGTGGCTATGGGTACAGAAATATGTGTATCTCTTTGATTTATTCAGCTCAAGGATGAACCACCAGAAAGTGGAACACATTGGAAGTTACACTTGAAGTTACCTTCTGTGGAGAAAGCTAAGAAAAGAAATACTCAGCCTGTCCCTTTTCCCCCTCCGATGACATGAGACAAGCAGTCATGCTCATGGAAAACTGGGAGATGGCAGAAGACCCTTGATGTTAAATACAGACACAGCACAGTAATATTTTTCAAATTCTTGGAAAAAAATTACCTTCTTTTCAGAAAGCGGCATTTTTCTGCACGATCCCTTGAGAAGTCAGAAGACAGGCTTAAATTTTGAGTATTACCTCATCTTAACACATTCCTCTTCTGAAAGAGGAAGGAATCCAGGGAATGAAATACTCCCTTTTCGGTAAGTATGTTAGCCTGTCAAGTCTTTTGGAAGCCTGCATTAGACATGGGGAACTTTCTACTTTTAAGAGATTCCCAATGAATTTTATGGATTTTAGTCCAAAGCCAACAGTTTTTGAAGATGCTCTTCCTACACTCTGTTCTCCTTTGTCAGCCTCTACACTGGTCACATTGAACAAGGAAAGATATTTCAAAATGTTGTGATTAGCTTGTACAACCCCAATGAACAGCCTCTGAATGAATGTTGCAGCAATGTTACATATGGCTGATGTCTAGGGGTCTTTTAAGAATTCAGAATCATAAAGATTTTGCCTTAGACTATAAGGTAAAGAGAGAAGAATGAGATCTTAATTTAACAAGACTTTGTGGCACATCAGTGCAGTTTTTTGCTTGATCTGCAGCAACATAGGAGGATGCTGGAGGATAAAGTATAATAAAGAAACAATTATAAATGTCATTCTATATATTAGTAGCTCAACCTTACTTTTAAAGCTATTTACTTGATCTAAAAAGGCTAATGCAGACTTCATTAAGATTCAAAAGCAGAATGAATAAGGGCATGGAAAAATGCTTGTAAAAAAAGGAAGTTGAATGAATTGAGGCTCATAGATTAGGTGAGTGACTCCTGCAGTTCAGAGTAGTGGTCATAACAGAACAACATTAACAACCAAACTCATCAAAGGTGGTCTAACAGTAAAAACACATTAAAAAAAATAATTAAAAATTAAGCAATGAATCATAGAATACTAGATCAGAAGGGGCCTCTGGGATCATTTAGTCCAACCTTTTAAGGTAAAAAAAAAAAAGGAAAAAAAAATAGTTTAAATGAGATGGTCCATCACCCCTTGAAGCTGAGTCTCAAAACTATCCAGTGTAGGGAGATCCACCACTTCCCTTGGGAGATTATTCCAATCTCTAATTGTTTTCACAGTGAAAAGTTTTCTTCTGGAGTCCAATTCCAATCTCCCTAGGAGTAACTTGTACCCATCAACCCTTTTTTTTTCCATGTCACTCCTTGACAAAAGGGAGTATCTCCTTCTCCTTGGTAGCCACCTTTTATGTACTGGAACATGATAATAAAGTCTCCCCTAAGCTTTCTCTTCTCAAGGCTGAACAAACACAGTTTTCTCAGCTTTTCTTCTTATGGCAGGGCTTTCAGTCCTCTGATCATCCTCCCTGCCATTCTCTGGACCATTTCCAGAGGGAAATGAAGGGGAACCTGCACCTGCTCTGCAGAGGAGGAACTAGGAACACAATAGACAGAAGCAAGCTTAAACCCTCTGAAAATTGTAAAGGCTTTGGGACTCTTCCAAACACTCAGACCTTGAGACATTTAATATCTTCTACCTGACAAATGAGGATAAACATTATCAAGGTTCAAATAGTATCTATGTTCTGAATCTGCCAGGCAGCTCTTGAGTTTCTACAGCCTGTCAGAAGAAAACTTATCCCTAGTGTGTTTCTCCAGACACCAGCGCCATCAGCTGTGGACACTGCACTTGTGCATTTATTGGTTTCTAATATAGTTTAAGAAATTTCTCATGAGGTTAATTAATTTAATAAGGATGGAAAGGAAGTCCTATCTGCCTGGACTGTTGCTCTATTAGGGAATTGAAACAGTGTTTGTTCCCTTATTTTGATCATAGAATCATAGAATGGTGGGGGTTTGAGGTGACCTCTAGAGATCATAAAGTCCAACCCCCCCCTTACAGATCAGGGTCACCCAGGGCAGCCCACACAGGAACAGATCCAGGTGGGGTGGGAAAGTCTCCAAAAGAAGGAGACTCCACAACCTCCCTGGGCAGCCTGTGCCAGGCTCTGGCACCCTCATAGTGAAGAAGTTCCTCCTTATGTTGAGGTGGAACCTTCTATGCTCCAGTTTATCCCCATTGTTCCTTGTCCTATTGCTAGTCACTACAGAAAAGAGACTGTCTCCTTCCACTTGTCACCCATACCTCAGATATTTATCAACATTATTAAGGTCCCCTCTCAGGCTTCTCAAGACTAAGCAGCCCCAGTCCCACAGGGTTGATTGGTGTCATTCCTTTTTGTCCAGTCTCATGATGCCATTCTCATAAGTGGCCCCTGTTTAAGGCAAAACACAAAACATTTGTGTTTTCACTTACACATGTGTATTAAATCACCATTGGCAGTAACAGAACTGACCCCTGTCTGCACTTTTCAGACAGGGTTGAGACATTCTTTGATGTCAGCTTTAGGGGCTCCTGCTCTTGGCATCACATGAGGGCTCTCACTGCCCATGGCCATGACTGGGGACAATCTATTTCCTATTCAGTGATCTTAAGACAACATATAGTGTCAGGTATGTTTTAGTTAGCTGATTTTACAGGCATTTTGTTCCTTTCTGACTGTTCTCTTGCCACTGTTCCTCTCTGTGGCAACCATTCTGTCTTCTGTCAACTTTACAAATGTGCTTTTCATTTGTAACATTTTCAAGGGATTGTTTGGTTTTTTTATTGACTTTAAGAAGTGAGATATGGAAAAGGAGTTAGAAATTCAGTCAAAAGATGGATGAAAAAATACAAATTTATGCTTTTAATACCATTATATGGATAAAAATGAACAATAAAGAGTAAAAAAATGTGGCTCAATCTGTATAACATTCTGATGCAGGATTTCTAGTATGTCAGGTTAGATAACCTCCAGAAGCACCTTCCAAACTAGCTTCCTAGATGAGTTTTCATCATGTCAAATAGCTATTGCTTGGGCATTAAGGCAGTATGGCCAAGATGACAACTTTTTCTTTTGCACACTGTCTTTGCATTTAATCCATCTTAATACATTTCAAATTTCTTTTCAAATTAACCTTACTTGTGAATTCTGTGAGTCTCTCCAGGGATTACAACACTAGTATCAAACTACTGTTATTGAGATGAATGAGCTCCAGCTTAGCACAGATTCTCCTTTACTTTATATTCAGCATTCTGAACAATAAATTATGCCAATACATTTTTAATAGTTCAGGATTAGTATCAAGTTTTGTAAATTATAAGCACTCAGCATATTTTAATCATAATGAGAAAATTTAGTGCTGCTCCTGTCACTGCTGCAACAGGTCAATTGACCTGACATAGATTTATAAACTAGGAGAATTAAAATGTTACAAATATGAGTTAATTATGACAGTATTTCACCATAGGTAGTTTTAAAAAAATAAAGCCCCAACAGATTCCTGAGTTGCATATGCTGAACTCTCTTTTTTTTTTTTAAACAATGTTCAATAATAGGATCAGGTGATTGATTTGGGTCTAGTTTAGTT
The DNA here is from genome assembly GCA_013401355.1 of Ceyx cyanopectus. Lineage (NCBI taxonomy): Eukaryota > Metazoa > Chordata > Aves > Coraciiformes > Alcedinidae > Ceyx > Ceyx cyanopectus. The sequence continues at coordinate 11,623 of VYZU01047289.1, read as the reverse complement.
TTACGTGTCAGATTGTATAATGTAACCATAGGATGAATGTAGGAGATGCATGACTAGTTTTGGCTGACTCAGAACCTGACCATGACAAAGGAATTTTATTACTTGCTACTAGAAGAACATGAATTNACTTTATATTCAGCATTCTGAACAATAAATTATGCCAATACATTTTTAATAGTTCAGGATTAGTATCAAGTTTTGTAAATTATAAGCACTCAGCATATTTTAATCATAATGAGAAAATTTAGTGCTGCTCCTGTCACTGCTGCAACAGGTCAATTGACCTGACATAGATTTATAAACTAGGAGAATTAAAATGTTACAAATATGAGTTAATTATGACAGTATTTCACCATAGGTAGTTTTAAAAAAATAAAGCCCCAACAGATTCCTGAGTTGCATATGCTGAACTCTCTTTTAATTTTCCTTGAAAAAAAAAGTAACCAGTTATTTTATGGCCCCGTGTAATGCTGCAATGATGATGCAGTTGATTTAGTGTAGCAAGACCTTTAGTTTTTGACTGCTACTTGTAGTCAGAAACAGAGGTTTGTTTTTTTTGGTTTTTCTTTTTTTTTTTTTGGTTGGTTGGTTGTGTTTTGCTTGTTTGGGTTTGTTGGGTTTTTTTTGTTGTTTTTTTTTTTTAAACAATGTTCAATAATAGGATCAGGTGATTGATTTGGGTCTAGTTTAGTTTTACGTGTCAGATTGTATAATGTAACCATAGGATGAATGTAGGAGATGCATGACTAGTTTTGGCTGACTCAGAACCTGACCATGACAAAGGAATTTTATTACTTGCTACTAGAAGAACATGAATTTCCAAAAATACAGCCAAAATTTTTATTCAGGTCTTAAGCAAACACTTTATATACATAGCCAGTTTTTACCTGTAGGTCAGTAAAGTTATTTCATTCCCTAGCTACTATAATTGTTCAGAAGGTATAAACAAAGACACAAACCCTCTTTTGTTGTCAGATCTTGCTAAAAATATCAACTCTTCTTTCAATTAATTCCAAAGGTTAGGAAAGAATTCTGTTTAAAAGAAGAAAAAAAAAGGCAAGCAACCAGACCTCACTCCCTAAAAGGCACTACCTGGTAATTTAATGTCATTTCTTCTAGTTTGGGGTATATGAGCAATAAGACCGCTTGATTTTACCGTGTCTAGATTTAGCTCAGTCTTTTCTATAACTTCTGAGTTCGTCTCCAAACAGCTGCTCTCTTTTTCCTTGCAGTACTATATTGAGCATCTCTCACTTTGTCGATGGTTTTCTGGTTGTGCCCTGGTCCTATTTCCCTGATGCAGTCTGCTTTAGTGGCTGTCAGTCGAGTGAAGTGTAGGGTTTTTCTGCCACCGTTAGGGTGGGAGACGTACTGCAACAGCTCAGAAGCAATACTGGAGGTGCCCTGAAAAAAGTCAGAAGGATGAAGACTTTCTTACACTCGAAGAGATTACAAGTCTATGTAGCAAAAATAAAAGAGAGTAGAGCCCTTTGTTTTTGTCCTGCAGTCCAGAATCAGATCAAAAGGGCACCACTGCAGGTCAAATAGCAACGGGTACAGGGAGTGAAAACTTAAGATACGCACCTACTATAAGTGAAAAATTTAGTAAGAACACTGCATTTCTTCCAGTCTGGAACCAGCAAGTAGGATGAAATAATATCAGCTGAGATTCCCAATAAAGAATATCCTTTGCTGTGACACATTAGGAATGATGGTATGTCTAAACTAGATGTAATATCATATCCAATCACTGAACTGGTGTCCCTTCTTTGTAAGTTTTCAGCCAGGAATGGCCTAGCTCTCTCTCAAACCTGAGTTCAAAGTTTGTCTTAACACAGCAATAACACTTGTAACACTTGCTGCTTGTACAGCCACTGTCTGTCTGTAGTTCAAGTCTGTTGGTAACTCCTTGGCTTGTCAATCAAAAGCTGTGAAACAGTAAAACCACAAAATGTGTTTCCACAGTCCTATCTTCTCCAAAGATCAAATTGATCAGTGTGTTACTTACTCTTCAGAGTGAACCCATGTTACTGCTTCACCCACCCTCCAGTTAGAGGTGACATTTTTACTCAAGTTCATGGCTTAAAATGGATTCACCAAAGAAAAAAAAAATGCTTTTGCCAGAGTACCTTCAGGAAAGGTGGAAGTGTATCAGAAATGGTAAACCTAACAAAAGACTTCTGTTGTAAGACAACATCTTACAGAAAATGGGTATATGTTTTCTGGGAAGGGACTTCTATGACTATTGAATGACTTATATAAAATCTCTATCGTGTTACCTGTAGGACTTCAATGCTTACAGACTAATGCATTTCCTCAAAAGAACACATTGTTGTTCACCTGCTTGTAATAATTAAAGACTTGAACTAGCTCTTCAGAACTATTTCAAGACTTCAGGAAAATATGATTCCTTCATATGAGCTCAGTGGTATTGAGTAGTCCATGGTCTGCATGTCAGATTAGTACAGCACCATGAACGCTTCAGTGACCCCTTCCTCCTTCACCAGTGCCCTAGCCCTGTCAAACTGGCTAAGAAAAAGATGACTGAAAGTACCACTGACACTAAGGAAGGCATTCCATTGCTTTTGATGAGCTTTGCATGAGGCCAGAGAGATTACCTAGCTGTCTGAGATCCTGATAACAAGCAACATCTGCTGCTCCAGAAAGTCTGAATGAAGGGTGGCAGTGCTCATATCAGAAAATTCTGCCTTGACATTTTGTTCCCTTGAATACTTTTGTTTTCATGATCACCTTCTTTTTTAAATATTTCTTGGGGTAATTAAAAAGAAAAGAACAAAACCAACAGATACTTGTCTTTTCTTTTACACAGAATACAAACAGTCACATATATGTCACACTGATGGATTTCGTTTTGGTAAATTTGTGTTACATGTGCTTTCGTTGAAATGAGGACTTTGTTTTGATCTTTCCCTCAGGCTGATTACTAGCATCTTCCCAGGAAATCAGTATAGCTGGATCTCAGGATTCTGAGGTTTGCATTCGTTAAAATATGAAGTAATCAAACACTGTCTTCTCACAACATTAAAGAAGGAAGTCTAGAAGGAAATATTTGTGTTTCTCAAAGCGTCAGATAAATGCCCCTTTACCTTGGTAAAGCCCAATAGAAACTGGATCAGATCAAGTATCCTGCGTCTTGTATTTTCTGGAAGCAATGAGAAATGTTCAGGGAAAGAGCACTGGGATTAGATGATAAGGTGAAGTCATATGTCACACATATTCCTCCCACAGCTAGTCCTGAGAAGGACTTGAAGCTCTTCCTATACTCTTCCTCCATGGCAGTAGAAGGATCAAACAGGGAAATCCCTATCTCAAATCTGACTCAGCTGCTAATCAGTTCTTTGCAAGTCACCTCATATTGCTCTGCTCTAGTTAGCTCACCTGCAAAATAGCAGTGATGATGCTTTTGGCTTAAAAAAAAAGCCACAACAAACCAAAAACAAACACAAAAAACATTCTGAGGACTGCAGGAAAGTGAAAAAAAAAGGCACAGATACTTATGCCTGGATCATTCTCCTTTGTTTCCTTAGCCACCTCTAACAGTCTTGTCTATATCTTGCTGCCCGTTTCCATTAATTTAATCTGAAAATAAATTTTTTTGCTCTCTTTCGTGTATTTCTAACTATCTTTCCTCTTGTCTGTTTATTCATTGTTTATCTCTGTAATTGTTTTATTCAACAGTTCTACAGATTTCTCAAAGAATATTTAAACTGCTACTGCAGAAACTAAAATTGGACCCCTTTATTTTGTTTAAATATCTACTAGATAGCTTTACCACTACAGAAAGAAAAAGTATAACAGTCACTTAGAATCCCTCTGGAATTATTCTGGGATAATAAGCTCAAAGATTCACCAGAAACTGTTGAAGCCCATCTGGTTATGGCTTGCTATATGTAAACTGACCATTATCTTTCCTGTATAGCACGATCAATGTTTTGACCCATGCTGGTCATCCCTTTAGCTTCCTTCTTGAGAAAGAACCACAGTTCCAACCTGATGCTGAAGTAAGGCCAGGTGAAAGTAATGTAGCATGTAATTGTTTGCTTTCACTGTAGGTGTGATTACAACTGAGGCTTAACATCTCTTTTGTACTCAGTAAGGTATGTTTCTGTCCTCACCTAACTAAATGATTAAAAGAGGTGGATGAAGTTGTCAGGGCAATGGGAACAGTAACTTTGAAGGGGAACATGACTTTATGCATCTTTAAACAAGGTTAACACTGCGCTTTGTCATTGGGAGTTCTCCAAATCTAGGGAAAAGAAGAACGATTACAACTACAGGAAGAACCACATTATAGACATAAGGCCCCGGGACCTTCATTCTTGGCTGCAAAGTGCAGGGGGGTGGATATCCTGATTCTAGCACATTGGACTGTGCTGAGCAACAGACGTGTCTTTGCTGTTTTTCTCATTTCATTCAAATTATTACAATATACATGATTTTGCTGATCTCTCACCATTAACTCCAATTCCATTGCTCAGGATCTCTGGAGATTACCTTCCCTCAACACCTTCATGATACAATTGCCTTGAAAAATTAGATTTTCTTTACAGTTTTAACAACTGTTTCCCTATAGGAAATACACAGGCTAGGTGTGAGTGAGTGATGACCATGAGAGAAACACATAATCCTTCACTTTTGCACCCTGTTAAAGGTCATAATTATATGTGTTTATATATATGGTGTATCTAAAATTATTACACCATGTAGTTTTTCTTAAGCTTTTCCATGCTTTTAACTTCTCCAGAGGTGCTAAGTAACTGTCCCTTCGTAAGTGTTGTTTCCCTGCCAAATTTAGCACTAATTGGCTGTGCTGAGTAGCATTCTTGGATAATATACAAGGAATCTCAGGCTTACATGAAAACATGCATAAGAGTAGTGAAAATATCTTGCAGAGCTTAAATTTCTTAGCTAATAGCAGGAAGCTGTTGCAGTGACGAACTTCTATAGTGTTTCTTAATTCACTAAAATAGTGACTTCAAATAATTGTGCCTCTTCAGAAAAAAAAAAGCCAAGAAAATAGCAGAATAATTAATTCCATGTGAGGTTCTTTCTTGTTGAGCTGTGTTTTTTTGTTGTTTCTGTTTGTTTGGGTTTTGTTTGTTTGTTTTGGGGTGGTGTTTTTTTATGGTCTGTTTTGTGGGGGATGTGTGGTGTTTTACGTTTTAATTAATCTAGCACTGAATTGTAAGGACAGTGGAGTAATAAAGACAAAACCTTATTGTAGCACCAATCGTATCACAACCTCCAATTAATCTGTTCGGTTCCTTCCAACTCAAACCATTCTATGATTAGTGAATTTGGCACCTGAAACTGTGCATATGAAGAGGAACTGGCTTCTCGGGAGGCCTAGCTCTTTTGGAGAATTCCTAGACTGCATAAAGGAGCTTGGGTAAGTTGGCATGTAGTGGCTTGTCATTGATTTGGAAGGCAACACTTCTTTTGGTTAATGGGATGATAAGGCAAGATTTATTTGGAGTGTGCAGATGTATTAGAATGAAAACATTTTCTTGAAACGTGTATGAATTTGGGTTGTTCTGTTGCTGAATGTCTTTGAGATTTTTATGCAGTCTTAGTGAGGTTACTGGTAGTATTCGTGTGTGTCAAGATATTAGACATCTAACAGTCACTCTCTGTTAAATCCCCTCCCTCCCCAAAGAGGAAGAGAAAGGGAATAAGGGAGAGAAACTCACTGGTTAAAAAAGAAGAGTTTTCATTAACTAAATAATAATAAAATGGAATATCATAGAATTATAAAATGACAGAGGTTGGAAGGGACCTCTGGAGATATATGAGTCCAACCCCCCCTGCCAGAGCAGGGTCACCCAGGGCAGCTCACACAGGAACAGATCCAGGTGGGGTTGGGAAGTCTCTAGGGAAGGAGACTCCACAGCCTTCCTGGGCAGCCTGTTCCAGGGTCTGTCACCCTCACAGTGAAGAAATTGAGGTGAAATTTCCTATTTTCTAGCTTATACCCATTATTCCTTCTCTTATTACTGGCCACCATGGAAAAGAGACTGGCCCCTCACTAAACAATTCCAGCTCCCTCAGCTGCTCTTCACAGGACTTGGTCTCCAGACCCCTTCCCAGCTTCCTTGACCTTCTCTGGACTCACTCCAGCCCCTCAATGTCTTTCTGACCCTGTGCTTCCCAAACCTGACCCCAGAGCTCCAGCTGCAACCTCCCCAGTGCTCAGTACAGGGGCATGATCCATGACCTGCTCCTGCTGGACACACTATTCCTGATCTACGTCAGGATGCCCTTGGCCTTCTTGGCCCCCTGGGCACACTGCTGAGTGTCCACCAGCACCCCCAGGTCCTTTTCTTCCAGGTCTTTTCCAGCCACTGCTCCCTCAGACTGGAGCTGCTGGGGTTGTTGTAACCCAAGGGCAGGACCTGGCACTTGGCCTTGTTGAACTTCATCCAAACACATAAATCCAGCACATAAATCTACCATTTATGTGGTAAACTCACACCATTGCTAGCAACAGCTGACTATATATGTGACCAACAAATCCCACTCTTTTCAGGCCATGTGAATCTAAGAAGATGCAGCTTTTGCAGCATGTTATTTTAGTTTTGGAGCAGGTGGCAAGGTTTTTCCCTGAATTTCAAGATGTCTCACAGAATAACAATATAAGCTTTCAATGGAGAACTTAAAAAAAAACCCAACTAAACAAAAAACCCCACCTTGTTTGTGGAACAAGTTTCAGGGACAATGAATCTATTTTGTAAAAAACACTAAATAATTGTAATGGAGCAGAAGACCTGCTTTTTCTAAAGAAATTAAGGATGCAAAAGATGAGGTAGCAGGGAAGCTTCAGACATTGTGTTTCATTTTCTCACTGAGATGTCTCAAATTTCCAATGCAGTAAGTGCAGTTGAAGTGGAAAAATAAGTTAGAAGAGATAAAAGACAATAAATGTCATCCATTTTGAGGAGCTGCATCCTAAACTACAGGAGCCAAAATGGAAATAACTAGAAGCTAGTACTTGAGTATGTTCGCAATAGAAAGATTATTCTTTTATATGGAGCATATGATAAAAATCAGAAATGTTTTAAATCATAAGAAAAGAATAGTGTTTTGCTCAATATAACTAGTTTACCTGCAATGAATCTGAATAAAATAACACTTGATTGAATAAACATGGAAAATATTGAGACAGGAACAATTCTCTCAAGAAACTTGACAAAAATTGGAAAAGCATTTTCCAAAGGTTGATGTCTAGGTAAAAAAAAGTTTGATTTTCTCAAATCAAATGTCACACTTCTTTCCAATTGCAATGAGCAACACAGATGACTTAGGGTTGTGCTGGACAGCTTCCTACAGGAAATGTTTCTATTGTACTCCTAGTTGGACTTCTAATTTGAAAGAGCCAGAAAAGGGGGATGGAGTCCCCCAGCAACTATAGTTATTAATGAAGTACATTTAATTCACTCTAATTTTAATTCAAATTCACTCTAGGGATTAAGCACTATTCGGTTGATGGACCTCAGCAGTCAGTGATCCCAGGACAGAACTTTAAGCTATTGGTGCTACCTGAGATGCAGTCATCATGATGCCTTGAGGAAGGCTTTGTATACTTTAATTTCAATTTGTTAGAATAATTGATGAGCTGAGAAGATCTTTAGTTACTTTATTTTATAATATCATCTAGTAGTAATTTTATTTAATTATTTATTTCCCATTTAAAGTGTACATTTGTTGTCCTGAAGAGACAAGTTTTGTTGTCCTGTACAGCGGTAGGCAGATAACTTTTGTAAGAATTAGAGTATTTTCCATTTATGAAAAAATGCTAGATGAAATGTATTGGCATCTGGAACACAGAATGGATAGGGTTCACCTCACCTAATTTTACCTGTGATGAAAAGAGTGGTAAGTATAATAAGCTAGTCATCTAGGCTCTCCTTGTAATTAGTGGAGAGAGCACTAAAACTAGAGGTTGATTCATTCCCTCCCAACAGAGAAGGGATGAATCACCATCTGGAAAGTTGATGTCTCATTCTGTCTGTAAGGAAATCTAAAGTTAAAGTTCAGGGAGGTAAATCCCAGCCTATCTGGAGTATTTTAAATTACATAATAATTCTCTTTTATTTCTCCATAAAAACAGCCATTGAAATGACCTTTCACATGGTGGTAAAAAGTCAACATCAGCTTTTCGATGAAGACTGTTTTGTAGCTTTCACAATCCAAGCCCTTTCCCAGGGCATTCACTACACAAACAGGACCTGCATCTGTTAAGGATGGGATGGTTGCAGATGCTGATGATTCCTTTTTGCTGATTATTCAGAGTCTTTCTGGCAATGATCACCCAGCTGTGGGTGATTGTTAAAGAGCTGCTTGTTAGAGCACATTAGAGCATCCTTGCTGAACTACTTGCATGCAGCATGTGTGCTGTGTGCCAGAATATGCAGCCTTTGAAAAGTGGAAGCTGTTCAGACCCAGCTTCCTCATCCTTGCTGTAGAGTTGGTAATGTCATTCAGTGGCACCAGCTGGTGTTCTGTGGGATTACAGATTGTGAATTCCTGCAGTGTGTGAGACAGTTCCTGTAAAAACTCCTTTTCCCAGTTTGGACAAGATCTGGTTAAATGTGATTTATTCTCTTGAGTTCTAGGCGTGCCACCTTCCTCTTTGTCTTCAAAGCTGTATTTTGTATCCTAAAAAGTTATGACCATCACAGCTTGTATGTTCTGTATGTTTATGCCAAAGAAAGGTGTTATCCACAAATTTTAATCAATATAATCCAGGTATTATGATGGTATTGGACAATTACACTCCAAATATACTAATATACTAAAGCTATAATAGAAGAAAGGGTAGTTGTACCTTATTGATTATGAGTTTTCTGTGGCTGTTACAGAATCATGAGAGACAAATTCAGTAACATCTTTTTTATGCAATAATTTAGGAAGGTCATTTTGCTCACAGTGATCTTGATTAAATATTACTAAGGAAACTGCATGTGCCATCTAGAAATTTGTGATGGAGCTTTTGTTATTTCTTTTTCTAATGTTCAAGTATTAATTTGTGGAAGTTGGTGTACTGTTTAGCCTAGTTGAAAACTGGCTCTTGTGACTTGACATTATGTTCTTGGAATGATTGCTTTTGATAGGTCCTCAAATGTATTTCTAAGCAACTTCACTGATGTCTCCCTTTAAACATTGAATCGGTCATCAGTTGTAGTGCCAATGACCAGACACACTCCTCAGGCTCTGCAGATGTCTTGCTAAAATCATTAATTCTTTGACTAGACTCATTTCATCAATAATACAGACAGATGGCTTGGTATGGTTTCAGCAGGAATCAGATTCTATCTTACCCTTTATCTAAAGTTGCCTTATTTGTTTTGTTTGGTTTTTGTTGGTTTGGTATTTTTTTCTATAACAGTCCATCTGATGTTGCCATGTCCTGTGAATGTGACCATGAGATCTGTTTGTTCTTTTCTGGTCTCCAATTTTCTGCTTCAAGTAATAGTTAATATGTTTCTAAAAAACTTACCTGCTATGAAAATGACTTCATTTCTCATGTATTTACAACCTCATTCTTCCTGTAGGTATCTGGGGTAAATAAAGACAAGAAAGACAAGAAAGACAAGACAGACAGAAAGACAGAAAGACAGAAAGAAAGAAAGAAAGAAAGAAAGAAAGAAAGAAAGAAAGAAAGAAAGAAAGAAAGAAAGAAAGTCTTTTAGTCATCTGGATGTGAAATTTCTGATAGTCAGAAACATATATGTAAATATTGTATACCTGCTCCCCTATTGACTATGCTCTGAAGTATAACTAGCTATAACAAGTAGATTCAGCTGCCCATCTATTCTAAAGCATTTCCAATAAAGCTGCAGCATCTTCTTAGTTCTTGCAAACATCAGGGATCTGCATGACTAAGTTGTGAGGCTGCATCTATCTCTAAACCTGGATAAGTGCTTCAGTGCTCAAGTTAGACAGCTACTGACAGTTCCTTGTTTAAGATGTTTCCAAAGGAGTTTAAGACTCAAGTTGGAAATTATTTCCAAGCAGTTCAACAAAAATTCTTTGGATGTGACACTGTGAATGGGTTATAATGACAATGTCCTTCAGAACTGCAATTTGACTGTAAATCTCAAATGCTCTCAAATGCATTCATATGCATTAATGTACCAAACTCAGAGTGGCGTTGGGTTATTTTGAAGTTGTATGGTTATATTTCTGGGTTTTCTTATTTGACAGCATGTGCATTGGGTTTTCTTCTGCTGTTTAATGCCAGGAATCACACACTTATGCTGAGAACAAAATTGCAGGTGTTGTGAACATCCCAGAACTTTGCCAGCACTGTGCATACAGGAGGAGAACTCCCCCTGACACTCAATAGTATTCTACTTTGGTAAGTCTCTTGGAAAAACTTCTGCAGCGGGAAGGTTGTTGTGTATAGAAGAAAAACCAATAACCTATAGACCAAGCCTATCTGTTTCAAACTCAGATGACACCTTACCATCTGTTCTCAAAGACAAGTGAGTGCTCATTGAGTCGCATGGAGGTACAGCATTTGCAATTGTCAAAGGCTTGAAATCCTCTAGAACTCTTTATTTCATTCCTTTGCATACACTTTCATATCAGGCTATTTGATACTGTCTGAGCCAATCAATTTTTGAATTATTGAGCTTGCAATTGCATACTATAAGGGAGTTCTTCAGGAACATGGGATCAATCACCCCAAGCACTCTGTCCCACATGTTTTAACTGATCCTGCCTTGATTTTTTTAAGATCCAGTAATTGGTCACATATTCTGTTTTATGGTTGTAGACAGAAAAAAAAAAACAACACAACACATGATTTTAGATGAAATTTTGGATGTGAAATGTTTGCATGAGTAAAAGGCTTGAAGTGAATGTGTGTATTGTATCGTGAGTGAACATTTGTGTTCAGTGAAGAATGTGCTGACAATTCAACTGTTGGAGGGGTATAGCATTGCCAAAGAAAAATCATATACTACCAGGTTGGAAGGGATTATTTCCTTCAAACTTTCTTGGCAAAAGCACAATCTAGAGAAGATGTCCCATCACCCTGTCCAGCTGAATCTTAGAAGTGCCTAATACTGGGGAATTCTTCACTTACCTGGTGATAATATTTAAATGGCTGAATGTTCTTGTAAAAAAATTTTCTCATGTCCACTCAGAATCAACCCAGGAGCAACTAGTACCCATTAACCCTTGTGTTTTCCATGTGACAACTTGTAAAAAAGGAGTCTGTCTTCTTTGTAACCACCCTTTAAATACTGCGACTGCTAAGGTATCCTCTAAGCCACTTTTTCTCAAGGCTAAAAAACAAAGCCTAAGAAAGAATGCAATGTGTCAGGCTTTGCCCTCCTTGAATCATCTCTGCAGCACTTCTCTACCCTGCCCACATCTTTTTTTTTTGTATAGCTGGGAGTAAACTGGAGGTTTCATTACATAACTTTTACAGGGACTGAACTAAGACTAATGGGACTAAAATTTCCTTGATCCTCCTTTAAGCCCTTGGTTGTAGATGATATTAGCCTTTTTCCAGTCTTCTGGGATGTCCCCTCATCCCCATGAATTCTCATAGCTTATGGAGGGCCTTACAAAGAAGGAAACTGAGGGCCCAATT
>VYZU01047283.1:0-11474 GCA_013401355.1 Ceyx cyanopectus | reverse complement strand
TGCTTTTATATATTCAAAAGGAAGCAAATGAAAATGCACATATGAAATAATCCCTTCTACACTGTGATGCCTTACACTAGGACAGCCTATAGGCATGTGGGATAATTTTAGTTTTATTCTGCTTGAACAAGATACAAAGAAATGTCAGCTAGATACATATTTATTTCTGTGGCCTGACTCCCAGGGTTTTTTTACTATCATGTGCTAGAGCTTCTTGTCTCTCTCTCTAAGTTCCTTTTTTATCTCACAGCATTTCTTTATTCCTATATTTCAATTATAACTTTACATGACACATAGGTAACATATGTAAGGGAAAAAGCTCCTGCTCAGACATTTTATTTTGAAGTGTATTGTTTCTCTTATTGAAGAATGGCCTTTTCTTTTTTTTCCCCTTATTGATTAATGTAGGGTTTTTGGTCTTCCTAATCAATCATTCTCCTGCCTTTTGGATTTTTAGAGAAAATCACTGCATAGTGTGTGATGCTGGATAATATAGTTTCTTTCCTCTCGTTGTCTGGACTGGAGGTTGTGCAAATGGAAAGCCCAGTAAGCAGGCTACAGTCACCAGCTGCTGCTGGTTACAAAGAACAATGTGCAAGTTGTTCCTCTCCCACAGCTGCACAAAGACACCACAAGAAAGGTAATGGGACTCGAGCGTATTTCTTACCTGCCAGGGAACCTCAGTTCCCTCTTTACCCAAGTGAGAGTAACTAGGGATACTCCAGGTCAATGCCTGCCTGTGCTTGACTGTATGGAAACCTCTGATTTTCTGTCCATTCCAGGGGCACAACATTTGACAACAGCTCATCCTGTGTCAGCCACAGCAGCTGGTCTGCATCCTTTTCAACTTCACAGCTCTACTCCTTTCTCAGCCTTCATGCATTTATACCCTTCAAATCCCAACCCCAGAACAGTGCATTTCATTAAGTCCTTACTAATCCACCTGCAGACCACTGGAGTAACCTCCTTTGCTTTCAGCTGGTTCTCTAGTGTAAAAGGGTCACTTTTCCACCAGCAATGAAAAAGTGAGCTGTGTTCTCACACACTAACGAAGCCAATGACTGACTGTCTTTTTTTCTCAGCAGGAAAATGGAGGCAGTAAGACTTTCCTCCATAACACTGTATTTTCCAAACACTAGCAATAAAAATATATGGTAGTAGTTAGTAATCACTGAAACCATCTCATAGCAAAAAAAAAACAAACCAACAAAACTTTATAGTGAGAGGCTGAATAACATGTCGGAGTAAAGCAAATGTAAATAAGGGATATATATTTATCATAAAGCAGCAGCGAGATAATGTAGTAAGACTGAACAGCAAAAATTTACGAAGAATACGGATAACCATTATGTAGCAAAAGTTTACCCTGAAAGACATGTGTTCTTAGAAATAGAACCACTGATTTTTTCTTCCAGACACATAGAGTGGGAGTCCCTTCAGGCACACACACCACATTGCCTATAGAAAGTAGAATGCAATGAAAGCAAGGCATGAAGAGAGAACATCTTACACTCAAAGCTTATCCCAAGAAGCAATCAGGATTCAAGAGCTAAGCACTACTAGAGCCTAAGCTCCATACATTCATGAACAGAGTTAATAAACATTTAAAGTTATGTGTACTTGATAAAAACACCCTGCTGATTTGTCTTTGTCATCTCTTTCTATGCTTAGAGCAAGGCCACTGAAATTATTTCCCTAAACTAAACACAGTGCTTTCTTCATAGAAATTTTGAAGCATAGGAAATGTGTGGATGCTAAAAACTACTGCCTGGAATTTTCCTTCTTGTGGGATTGCAAAGACTCCCACCAGCTGTGACCTTGGTGGCAGCTGTTTGTAAAATGGTAGAGATGACTATGGGTGCTGTGTCACCCCAGCCAGTCACCCCAGGGCTGGCTTCTTGTCCAGTTACCTTGAGTTTAAAAGGGTATAAAAAGAGCTGTAAAGTAATAAATAAAGGCTTCTTGGCATCTTGGTGAAGAAAATCACCTCTTCCTCACTCTTTGTCCTCCTCTGTCAACTGGCAGATAAGCAACAGAAATGTGATTAAGTATTGTCTTTACTATTCTTGCAACTTAAAAAAAAAACCTATTAGATAATCTACAAAACTCATTACTGCATTAACATTTGGCCTGGGCTTCCTTCCGTGGCATAGCAAATGTAAGGCGACTCTATAAACAGGTACCACTAGAAAACTTGCAATGGAGGCCGTTCCTCACTCAGAATAAACATTCAACATGGGCTTCACATTTTAAGCCCACAGTTTTCTAGGAAGGTGATCTGACCACAAAGCAGTTCCTTCCTGCTTCATCTGCACTGTTGTAACTGTGTAATGGAATACAGCTTCTCAGATTTTTTATCACCTAGGCCATTTGGAAGGCATATGTACCATGTATCTAACCCTTACAATATCAGCAACAGCCATTCATGTTTCTATAGTTATGCTACTGATTTTTTAAAAAAATTGCTTTGAAGATAATGCACATTTATTAATTGGGTAACACAAGCAGCTGAGTAGGAATCAAAAGCTCAGGTGGACTTCAGGTTTAGTATTTCTAGAATTTAGTTTAAGATGTTTTGCCTTGTTTTATTTTATCATGTCTTCTCATTATTTAATGAAAAATTAAGTCACTGGATCAAATATATAACATTTATCAATCACTGGTAAATGAGTAACCCATTCCTAAGATACTGTGTTTGAACTGTTTCTGTATATATCTCCCCAATAAATTATCCCTTTCTGCTAGTGGTGTCATTGTTCAAGAACACCAAAGCAAAATTTGAGATCTCACAAAGATCTTGGTTTTATTGAATTTTACTAATTGGGTACTACAGCATTCAGATTGATTATTTGCAATTGCAGTTGTTTCTCTGGAACATTCAGCTTTAATTATAAGCTTGGCCAGTCAGATTGACAGGTGCTGCATAAACCTAGAACAAATAGAGCACCATTTGAAAGGTGAAAGGTCCGTAAAGTCCCATTCAACTCAGGCAGTGGCACCAGAATTTTCAAGGTATCCACATAATTCTAATACTATGAACTTTTATGATTGGCAATTCTAGGATCCTACATGTACAAGATAACACTCTGCCTCGAGGATTCAAAATTCTTCTTACTGAATCTCCCTATACATCTGCTGTGTGCTTTGCACTTGACCCTCTCACCTGCTGTTGATAGCACTGAGCAGTTTGGTGTGTTATCCATGCCATGATCTCTCTCACCCTCAGGTTCTGTCCCCTTGTGCTGCTGGGGGAACAGCCACTTCAGTAAGGGACACAAATTGCACTAATCAGCAGAGCTCCCAGAATTAGGATTCTGGAGGTCACTGTGTGTGTAACACATGTGTATGTATTACACTAAAGTGTAATAGTATGTCTGCTACAGCATGCTAACCACAGGCTTTTAAAAGTCTTTTCTATAGAAATGCCTTTTCCCCCTGATGCACAATGCACATAATACCATGAGCATTCTGAGTGTTAGACACTGGCCTGACCCCAGACCGTGACAGACACTGTGGTATTCAGCAGGTCTTCATAGTATTGTTGTTCGTCCAGAAAAATATTCTAACATAGAACAATGTGGGGTTTTAGCCCTTTTGAACACATCCCCTTTTGTACAGGGAATGGGCCTAGGACACGAGCTGCAGTTTGTTCTTACAAATTCTCTGATTCTGCTTTATTTCTGCTGGTGACTATATACTTTCTGCTGTAGACTTTCTTACTTTTCTCCATGCCAAGAAGAAAGAACAATGCAATAGTTGGGAAAAAAAAGAAAGAGACCTTATGTTATTTGGAGCTGCATCAAATAACAGAATATTTCAGTTGAAAAATCAAGAATACCTGTCCTTGTTAACACTGCACACTACATAACATTTAGAGACATATTTGGATTACTCAGAGTTCAATATATTTTAATTATTTATGGGGTTTTTACTTCTCCAACCATAGGTCTATTAAAAGATTTCAGATTTCCCTAATTCAATGGCCACATTTGATTTGGATATATTTTTCACATTTAATAAAGGTCATAGTGAGATTTAAGTTGATTTATGTTAACATACCTAGTAAAAGCATGATATCTATTATGCTATTTTAAATTTCTTTGATATAACAAACTCATATCTCCATTAAGCTCTTCTATGTTTTAAGACACATTTACTTTGTAACTATGATCTTGACTTAGAAAACTGCAGTTAACAGTATTGAATGCTAGAGTTTTGTTAGGGTACTTAAAATGTAAACATAATAAATATTAATTACTACATCAGCATTTGGCATACACTGCTATTGTTTTCAATAGCTTGTACTGTATAAAAAATTAGCAAGTGGAATAAATAAAATTAAAATCATACATAAGAGATGAGTGAATCTGATTTACTGAAATACATTTTGACATAGCAGTTGTTTCTTGTCAGTACAATTAGTTTTACTCAGGGGATATAACTTCTGACCATAATCTACGTGCTTCAAATGATAATCTGCTTTACCCACAGATGCTTTATGCCTGAATTAGTTTTGTTTTTTTATAATTTTTTTGAGATTTTGAGAAGAGATAGACTTCTGGTTGTTCATAGTTTGTGGCTTTTGCTAGTAATTTTTATTACTGTGTTTATGGAATGTCATGCATTCATTAAGACAGAAAAACAAGTGTTTCCTTTCACAGTTTTATGCTTGTAATGAGCTGAGTAAAGTCTGATCTTAATTAAAGATTTAAAGCATATGGTCTCATTTTCAGCATATTCATCTAGCCCCAACAAAATACCAAAGCCAGCCAACATCCTGCCTGTGTGTACCTTGTATAAAGGTCCTCCCCAAAAGAAACATCAAGAACCTAGAAGCAAGGAGAGGTGTTGAAAACAGTTCTACATTTATGAACACTGATTCTTACCTTATACGTGTGTTCAACATGGGTAGCTCAGAAAGGTGCCTCAAACTTGTGGTCAGTCTATCGAGGCATTATGACTGAGCAGCATTTATAGACATCTTCAAAAAGCAATGAAGTAAGTGAATACAGCAGGAGAAAGATTTATGCCTGCACACCAAGGAGGTTATTTCCTTCAGTGCAACTCAACATTTCAGTATTTGCTGGCAGATCTTTACTCTCAGAAGGAACAATAGACTTTGAACAGTAATTTGTTACTGAAAGGTCAAAAGGTATTTCCATTTATCAGTAGGTTCTCGGCAACAGTTCATTAGCAGTGGACTAAAGAAGAAAGGAAATACTGAAAAAAAGCAAAGTAGATGAATGAAAGTTATATAATTTAGATGTGAGAATTACTTTTCCTTCTGGTTCAAACTAGTATACGTGGCTCAAGTGTACTGTTGTCATTCAAACTTATAATAATAGAAGCTATCTAGTTTTAGATTTCAATCTTAAATCTCCCTTTTTCCAGATCTATTAGATTTTGAGGAAAGACTTAATGAAATCTGAATGAGGATAGGAAGCCTTGATTTATTTTTTTTTCCATTTGTCCTAACCAGATTAAAAATTATTCAGGAAAAAAACAAACCAACAAACCCAGAATAAAATGCCAGATGGAAAGTTAATATACTCACATATTCAAAAGAAGTAGACTTATTTTATCCAATAATATCACATGAAAATATCCAGCTAAGAAAGGGAAATAGAAGAAAAAGTCCTTTTCAAAGCCTGAATCTGAATGCCTTTAAATATCTTAATTTGTCAGCCAGATAATAATTGATTAGGGGAGTGGAGCATCTCCCTTATGAGGAGAGGCTGAGAGAGTTGGGGCTCTTTAGCCTGGAAAAGAGGAGACTGAGGGGAGACCTCATTAATGTTTATAAATATGTTAAGGGTGAGTGTAGAGAGGATGGAGCCAGACTTTTCTCAATGTCGTCCAATGACAGGACGAGAGGCAATGGGTGCAAGTTGGAGCACAAGAGGTTTAGGGTCAACACAAGAAAGAACTTTTTCTCAGTGAGGGTGCCAGAGCTCTGGAACAGGCTGCCCAGGGGGGTTGTGGAGTCTCCATCTCTGGAGACACTTAAGACCTGCCTGGATCTGTTCCTGGGTGACTTGGTCTAGATGATCCTGCTCAGGCAGGGGGGTTGGACTAGATGATCTTCTAGGTCCCTTCCAGCCCCTAATTTCTGTGATTCTGTGATTCTGTGATAATAAGAGATTACAGTGAATTGCTTTCCCTTGTTTTGCACGAGTTTCAGAGAAAAGTTTTGTTTCAGTTCAACTAATACTTCACTCCTGCAGAATTTTTAATACATTGTTCTTGTTGAAGAATTTACGCCTAACAATTCAAGTTGATATAAATCTATAAATGTAGCTTTGACAATCCACTAATTTAAATCAGATAAAAGGAGAAAAAGAACTGAGTGTGAAGAGCCCATTTTACCCTTCACGGTAAGATTTTCCCCAGCATCCAGGAGAGCTGGATGTCTAGATCGTTTAGATACTGTTGTAAATTCCATTAATAGACTACCAGACTGACTGAGATTTCACAAGAAATACATCAGACTGGCTCCTTTTTCTGGTTCAGTGTGGAATGGCAGCTAACACTGTGACTGACAAGCACAAAAATGATATAAACACAGGATGTCTGCTTTTACTCGAGCCATCTCTATTTGATTATGTGTCTGCATTTCGAAGTGTGCAAGTGCCTTAGAGTTTATTTCCCTTTCCTTGGCTTTGTTTTTTTCAGTTGGATATACGATGAATGATCTCATTTTTGAATGGCAAGAGAAAGGAGCAGTTCAAGTAGCAGAAGGTCTCACTCTGCCACAATTTTTGTTGAAAGAAGAAAAGGATTTATGTTACTGCACCAAGCATTACAACACAGGTAGGAAAGCTTATTAGTGTTTAAAACACGAAATACATTTAACATTTATTGTTATTTTGGAGAGTTGGGTTGTTTCTTTTTCTTTTTTTTTTTTTTTTTTTTTTATCTCCCGGAATTCACAAGATGATTAAAACATTTGGGTGCACTGTGCAGGATAAAGCAGTCTAAAGAACAGACAACAACAAAATAGAACTACCTGAAGACTGATCAAACTTCTATTTCAAGAAACTCAGGAAAATGCTCAGGCAGGGGGGTTGGACTAGATGATCTTCTAGGTCCCTTCCAGCCCCTAATTTCTGTGATTCTGTGATTCTGTGAAAATACTTACTTGCAATAAATTAGAAACAGTTCAGTAAGGACTTTTATTTTTACAGCATGTGCCATGAGCACCTGTAATGCACATTGCTCAGGTGTTCAAATGGGATGTGGCCTTTCTAAGTCAAAGCCTTTATAGAACTGCAATGCTTAGCTCATTATCTTTGGGATTTTCTATAGTTACTTTAAACTGTAAAAATTTATATCAGTAGCTGGACAATCATGAGCATAATAATCTTCAAAAAACAGACAGCAAAGACTAAGCATGCACAGCTTCCATCTTCTTGTGGGGAAAAAAATGGAACTCTTTCATTCTACTGTATATCCGTTTTAATTTCTGCTCTCTAATATGATTCTAAATAGATTAAATATATTTTGAAATTTAAGTTTAGAACTGATTTATTTTGATTCTGTTGAAATGATCAAATGAAATGGTCAATAGGTGGCATTCATAAGGAATGTCCTGTGGAAATCAAAATGTTTTTCAACACTGAGTTCTGATCACAGTTGCCATGGGGCCTTAAGAGTTGGAATGGTTCTCAATTAAGTTCTATTTAGGCTGGGAAGATACTGATAGAAACATTTTGAAGTGTTCCGTATAATAAATTGGAAATACATAATAAGCACTTCTACTATCTAATCCTTTAAAAATGTCCAGAAATTGAGATACATATCCTATAGTACAGTAATTTTTTCACTCAAATATCCTTTCGTTAATGATAATAATGAAATTAATATTATAGTGGAGGAAGAATCCGCCCACCCTTACGAGGTGGGACATGCCTCCAAGCCTCCCCCTCCACCACTCCCTCACCTTCCAACTCGTTATAAGAAGACTGACTGTCTTCCAGAAGGGCCTCATATCTGTTTTTCAGAGGCACCTGAGGAATAGAAGCAGGCAAGGGGGGTGCTCTCCTTCTACCATGTCCACGAACTTGCCTCCACTCACCCCCTTTACCTGGGGTTATGTTATTAATACAAGAGAGGCAGGGCACAGGGGCCCCCTGATCCTGGATGTTACCTGTCTGCTGAGTGGAGCTCAGTGAATGGCTCCAGCTGTCAATCTCAGCTTCACTTTCCCTGATACTCCTGAGTCCTTTCACTTCAGCTTGAAGCCTCAAAACCTCATCCTCAAGCTGGGCTGCTCGGCTGAGCAGATAATCTACCTGCTCACAGCGCACACAGCCATGGGAGCTGTCCTCTGAGGTCAGCAACAGGCTGTGGCACTCTTTGCAGCCTGCCATCTGCACGCCCACATCCTTTTGAGTAACGTGTCTGAATCCCAACATCGACTCTGGATGAAGACATTATCATGGTCTTCTTTTGTTGAGTGAATATCATACTGACCAGTCAGCAGCACGTTTAACTGGATGGGCTGCCCCTTTTTTTTTTTTTTTAACTCCCTTCCACACGCGCCAGCAGCGCAGGCAGTGAGGAGGCTGCTGGAGCAGCAGCATTTCTGATCATTTTTGTGGTTTTGTGTCCACTGCCATATGCACAGTGGGAAGTGAAGTAGAATGATAACAACCAGAAAGATGTGAACCATTGACATTAAGAGGATGTCAATTCTTCACCTCCCCTCATTCACTTGCTATGTCACACACATTGCTTCCCTGGGCTTTTATACACCACTCCATTTTCCTTCCAATTACAGGTAGTTTCAATCATCTGCAAAAAGCCCAATATGCAATAGCATGAATTTATACACTGCCTAACAGGCACAAATAGAAACCCTCAATCTTGGCTTTACTTCTGCACCATGGACAACTCTGATGGCAGCTTGGTCACCCACTCTGAGAGGGGTGGGAATTGCAAGTGCAAATTCATCAAGCCTCAAAACAAAACAAAAAATTGGTCTTTTCCACTGGAATGATGCTACTCAAAGTTTTGGATGCGGTGGTCCTGGACATGGTGGGGCTGTTACTGCAACACTCCACCAGGTGTTGCAGTAGGTCCAGGTCTCCTGTATGGGACCATTTCTCATAACTCTGTATCATTACCATGGGAAATCTGGGAGCTCAGGAAATGGCTCCTTAATTCCAAATTCCCACTCAATCTCCTAACACACACATTCTAGATACAATCTTTTCTCAAGATCTCTTCGGTTCCCCCTTAAGGTCAAACAAGCTGCTTAACAACCTGTGAATAGTGCCCCTTATAGGTCCTACTGTCAACTGACTCAGTGCCTTATTTTGGGCTTTTTTTGCTGCTGCTATGATAGTGATCCAAGGAGACAAAGCTGATGTCTGTCAACAAGAACTGAAATGGCTATTTGTTTTGAGAAACACTTAAACCACTCTTTTTGAAACCACAGCAGTGACTTTTAAGCTCTGGCTTTTTAAACCCTCAGAGTTTTTTCATAGACCACTTCTCAGAAAAAGAAGCAAGTTTTTCCTTTCTACACAGTAGGTACTCAATGAGTGTGAAATCTCTGAAACTGATCATTCCTTCACTGAAAAAAGAAGTTATAACCACTCCGAAAAACTGATGACAGGCTGAGGACACAACCATCAGACACAGAAAATGACACTGCCTGATTCCAACAGGGCATTTTTTTTTCTGCAGAAGAGACCTCAGCTGTCACTCCTGCACTTATAAAAATGTAAAAATTCTACCTTAAAGATTGACTGAATAAAAATTAATCGCATGTCCTGGGAATAGAGACATTATGTCTATATGTCCCCACTATTTATGTTGCTATCAGATTCTCCTTAGTCTCTCCTCATCCTGTCTCTGAACTCGCTAAAGCAGTGAAGCATATGACTACGTCTTCACATTCTGGCAGAGCAAAAACTGCACAGATAGCTCCTGTTCAGCTCGGAATCCCCCAGGGTTTTCCCACAAACCTGATAACTATCCAGTCCATCACCAGCCTGGACCAATGCCTTTGTACTTCTGGCTGTCATTATATTGTGGACGTCCAGCCTGTGGAGGTCCCTCTGATGGCAGCTTGGTCACCCATTCTGAGGGGTGGGACTTACTCAAATCGCAGGTTCTGTTTCAGTGCAAATTGCCAAAAAAGTCTCTGGAGATTGCACTTACCAAGTGTTTTTTTATTACCCTCTCCTTTTTCAGCCAACTTTATTTATATGTTATCAATTTTATAGACAGTCTCTTGAAATAACCAGGTTTGTACNACTGCAGTTTTATACATAACACACTACTTTGTTGCCAAGAAAGGTTAATTGTGGTCTCATTTTAGCAGATGCTGAGCAAAAAGAAAGCACATAACAAAAGGCAGAAGGAAAGTGCTGGTGGTCTGTGTCATCCCTCTTATGTCAATACAGCTTTATTTCATTCTGAGACAAACAGTTATTTCAGTTAGAACAAGAAACTGTACTCAGAAAATTTCTTTCAACATTAATAACTTTCAAAATAAAAAGCTTTCTATGTGGAGTCTTGGGGCTTTGTGTCATTAACCGGTTCAGTCTGAGGACACTTGGAAAGGACACCCTCACTCTCACTAAGATAATAGCAAACTTTGACAGGGTGATTCCATCGTGTGTACCAAATAACTTAAGACATTAAGGCTCATGTGTGCATGGCCTTAACAAAAGGCTTGATTAATTATACGATTAATTATTTGGGTTCAGAACAATAGTGATAAAATATTACATCATCTGTCTGAGGCTCTAAGACACATACACACATAAAGGACTGTGTTTCTACTAACTAGCACTCTGGAGTGCTCCAGCTCAGGAAAAGTGCCAGAACTCTATTAAGAAAGGGCTGGGAAAATATAGTGAAGGGGAAGTCTGCAGTGAAGAGACAGCCTGAAGTTCAGTCAGATTAGATTGCAGCTGAACAGCAATATAAAAGCCTCTCATAAACTGAGTTTACTGTGTGTTCTTCTGTGATAGACATTTGTTTTGGGGAATTACGGGTCCTTTTTTCCTTCATACAAAGGTACAGAGAGTAGACAAGAATATTCAAAATACTGCAATGTCAATTATGTAATGAGTGCCTGGGAATCAAATGTATTAATCATTAGAGAACAGTGAAAGCCATAAAGTGCAGTTGCCACATTACATCATTCCATTAAAAATCTGTTTCTTGAGTCCACCTATTGTTTTGTCTTAGAATAGCCTTTAACTTTTGCTATTAGAAGAGAAGACTGTCTAGTTTTCTTTCTATAGAGAAGTGTATCAGCTGGATTTTGCAATATAGCATCTATTCCACATAATATGAGCTGTGATTTTTACAGTTTACAATGGTAAACAATGCAGAGGTTGAGAATAGCATCTAGAAATTAATATAGTCTAACACAATTTTCAAACTCAGATTAAGATTGAATTCTTAGGGTCTTCATGGGGAATAGAAGAGCTGACCTTCTTAAAGAGGGAATTTCA
>VYZU01047278.1:0-13681 GCA_013401355.1 Ceyx cyanopectus | reverse complement strand
CATTTTTCTTTGTCTTGAACAAAATAAACAATTACCTGAATATCTGAACATCTAGCATTTGATTGTTTACCGTGAAGAATAATCTGTCTCATAAAAGTAAAATTTGAAGNACACATTTTAGATAATTTAAAATGTTAAACCAGAAATCAACTATTCAGTTGCAAAGAATAAACTTCTCTTGATACTTTAATGGCATGTAGCAATGCCAATATTTCCCATTTTGTATTGGTTCCAATTAAAAACTGTGACCAATGAACTTCTCACAGAAAGAAAAGTCACATTCCAGTGCTTAATACATACAAAATACTTAATTGGACATGACCACAGATTTATATACATACAGAGACGTTTGTTTTAATTAAAAAAACCCAACAAAAACATAAAAAAATTATCAGAGGTGTTTGTCCTCTCTCAGTCCTAGACCTGTTGTTGTTTTGGTTTTGTTTTTCCTTACTGAAACACAAACACATCAGAGAAAACACTTCTGAAATTCTAAGCTTGGAGTCGGACACAGCTGCAGTATTAGTGAATAAATAAAGTGCCTGAGATTTGGAGGAGAAACAAATGAGTTTGACAGGGTAGTGTGATGCCATCTCAGGGTTATTGACGCATATTCCACATGCTCCTGTTGCACAACTCTAGTCCAAAGGGGAACTTCAAACCTTCCTAGCGATGTAGGGATGGTCGAGAGAAACTTGGATAAGAAATTCCAGCCAGTGAGTAATTTAGTGTTGTATTGTTTTCCTGAGCTTTGGCATTGACAGCTCTGTGGAGCAGAGACAGTATCAGTTGGTTTTCACAAGATACAGCCCCTTTTATTTGTGTGACTTCTGAAACATTGCTTAACCAAATCCTGCCCTTAGTGTGCTGTGTGCTTGCTGGCTGCTTTAGGTGTGTTGACACAGCTTCTTAAGGATCTGAATTGGTGTGCTAGTCCCCAGCAAGTCACCATGTGATAGTTACTCAGCTTTGACTTCAGCAGCTTTCGATTTGTAAAGTAACTTCTCCTGGCTGCATAAGAGATCAGCAGGCTCCCTGACACTGCCTTTCAGATAATCAACCCTAGGCTGCTGTTCAGGCTGACTGAGAAGTTTCATTTTTGGTGTAACCTGCTTCTGGAATGTTCTGTAGTGAATAGGATTTTTTTCTAATCGGTAGCAGATGATAAACTGCAGAACTGCCTGTAGGTGAAGAGAACCCTACTCAAAGGGAAGATGGATATTTTATTGAGACCTTAACTGCTGTTATCTCTGTGAAGCCATTCTGTGTCCTAAAGGTAATTTATTGCTACCACTAAGGCACCTTGGCTTGTTGCAGCTGAACTGTGACAGTTTCTTTTCTCTCAGGTCAGACATGATTATTTGGAAATTCACTGAGCAAGGCTGGTGCCATAATAGATTTCTAGATACTTACTCTCTTAAGCTTGTTAGGAGACCCTTCTGGGTATGTGAGTGGCAGTAGTTATAACAGCTGGTTGAACATGGCACTGCATTATTTTATTTTTAAAGTATATAACTTAGAATTCTACCTCATGATTTGGTAAATGAGTCTTCAGTGGTTTTTGTGCATCTGACTTCAAGATGGACTGGTGTCCAGTTTAAGGGTAACAGTTTCTTAGCCTTCTCTGTCACTTAGCAGCTCCACTGACTGCTGCCTTTTCTATGGTCATTCAAAGGGGGTGTGTTAGTAGCACCCTGGCAGCAGAGCAGAGCTTCAGATGTGGTTCATCTCTGTGCAGTAAGCTCCTGTCTGGCTGTTTCCAGAGTTCAGGCTTGAGGATGGTAGTCCTCACTTAATACATTTAATTTAATTTTATTAAGATATTAATAAGAAAGATATTTGTGGCTTCTGATTTCTGAACAAGTCAGAATTTGGTCTGTCTAACCAGTATGTCTTCTCTTTTTAATAGGACTGGGAGAGTNCATTTTTCTTTGTCTTGAACAAAATAAACAATTACCTGAATATCTGAACATCTAGCATTTGATTGTTTACCGTGAAGAATAATCTGTCTCATAAAAGTAAAATTTGAAGTTGCTTGTTCCAAGATATTTTTTATTTACTCCTTCATAAAATCATAGAATGCTAGGTTTGGAAGGGACCTCTAGAGATCATCGAGTCCAACCCCCCTGCCAAAATCATCATGCCTATTACCTATTTACATTCAGGCTTGATGAGGTTCTAAGAAACATGATGCGGTTGAGATTTTCGTGCTTACTGCANAAATACAAACAGATGAGGCAAGTTCAAGTCAACATTAAACACTGACTTTAAAAGGAAGAAAGCAGAAGGTAGTCAGTGCACTTTGAAAAAGGGAATTTTTTTAGGTTTTTTTCAGGTTTGGACTCAGGGACACAGTAAAATGATAGAGCACATCAAATGACTGAGGGAATTTTTTAGACATTCTTTGTTTTTCTGAAGTAACAGGANTTCTATGATTCTATGATCTCACTTCACCACAGTCAGTGTTAAATGCTTTTACGTATCAGTCTTGCAATCAGGAGGTTCTGACAGCTGATAAGTACAATTCTGACCTTGTTATGAGCTCCATCTTTTTATGGTAAAACTCAGAGTAAGTGAAGGAGTTCAAAACTCTCAGTTATTATCCTGAAAGGAAATCTGCTTTGATTGCATAAGCAAAACTTTAGTCACGTCAAGCGGACTGCTACGACAAGGAACGTGGCTGGTAAGTGCGATCTGCAAAAAGACACAAGGTCATAAACAAAAGTGTGATTACTGAAATCTGTAATATCCTGATATTTGAGCTTCAGATGGTCATCGCTAGCTCACAAGTCACAAATGAAGATGACATGCCACAGAATAGAAACAGAATGAGGATAGAGCAGTGTAAGACAGAAATAGCATATAGGGTCAGGAAGGATTAAGGTTATGGTCTTCCTTCTTATATTTCTGTAAGTCAGGCTGTTACTACAACAAAACTACACAAGAAGTCAGCAACAGCAGCTAGGGAATATAAAAGAGAGAGCTATAATATAAAAGAGAATGCAGGCACAGAGGGAGAGGGGAACCATCAGATGTATATGCCTGAGAGATGAGTCTGATTAGCTAAGGCATGATCAGCCAGCTGAGAAAGCCAGAAAAGCTGAAGTCAGAGAGAGAGAGAACTTGATTATTCTTTATGATTAAGTACTTGAATTATAAGCCTGTTCAGTGGGAGAAAACAATGAACACTTCAATATTTCTAGACTCAGAATAACTTCTATGATCCCTGGACACTAACTCATATCACCCCATTGTCAGGCAACTCCACTGGCTTCTCATTAATTTCGGAGCCCAGTCCAAAATGAACTTCTTGATTATAAAGCTCTCCATAGGTTTTTCTCTGGTCTCTCTCTGCTTCCTCTTCTCATCTAGCATTGGCTTTCTCTTTTCCCTCCAGACAGCACTGTTGGTGTGATTAAAAGCTCTTGTTTCTACTGTGCAACCACATCACTTACTTTCCTGGTTTGCCAGTGGCTGTATGAACACAGATTATTAATAGAACTCATGCTGTCAAAGAAGGACAACAAGCCACTACTAAGAAACTGTAATGTGTTGGATTTTGAGAAAAGAACAATTCATGCCTGCAGATGTGTTTTCAATCCCGCAGCTGAATATGCAGNTTAGTGTACCAGAAAATTGGGATCTCTAAAGTAGGCTTTGAAAAAAATTTTAGGATGAATAGTATTTTAATTAGTGAAAACCTGTCAGATCCCTGCTACTTTCACTGCATATCTGTTGCTTCATTGTTACAATTCTTGTTAACTACCATATCTTGTTAAGCGGCAGTATTTCTGGTGCACATATTTTAGCTGTTAGTTTGACTTTTGCACAAATATATCGATTTACTTTTAAGATCAATTCTTATTTATTTTTGTTTTGCAAAAAGTCTGCAAAAGATACTAACATAAATAGAATAGTTCAGAAATAAGAGGTCAATTTCCAAATACAAGCTGCTTTTAAAGTCACTTAAATCCACTTTATACTTAGAGTTAAAGGCAGACCTAAGTGAGAGTGGTTCCAAGTGAATTAAGATATATTAATGGTCTTAGCTTTTTGTATATAATGTCACAAGCAGGAAGGTGCCAGTGCCTGCCCATGTATCCTGAACAGAATTCTGTTCAGTGGTATTCCTTTTCAGCTCAGTCTCTTCTAACTGCACTTTCTGAAGCTAATTGCATATTTTCACAGACAGTGTCTGCTTCTAGCAGTGATAACACTTGATGTTTATAGTTCCTACCAAGGACTGGTGTGCAGAAAGGCTCTTGCTTATACTTGCTCCTGTGCAAGGTCATTGCTAAATCTTATGCATACCACTGGGAGTGCAGAATTTAAAAAACTGTACATGTGGGAAGGAGCAGACAGGACAGGTTACCCTACACTGACCAGCAAGGTATTCCATTCTATACATGTAATATTCATTATAAAGCCAGCAGGGTGGGAGGATCACAAGGGTCAGTCTCTTTTATTCTTACCTGTCATCTGCTTGTTATCCCAGCTTGTGCATTCCTAAATCCAATTCCCGAATCCAGCTCCTGAATCTAATTCCCATCTGCTGAGAATCTATTCTGGGACTTCCTCAGTCACTGCTCCACAGCATCAGTGGTGATGGTGGCATAGTTACTGTCAGGGGGGATTGTTTTTGATTTGGTTTTGTCTATATTCGTGTTTATTTAATTTTAGTGATATTATTTTCATTAAAATTGTTCAGCATTCTTTTACAATCCATAAACCTCTTTCCCTTATTATCTTTCTCTTCTCCTTCTGGGAAGGAAGGTGGGTTAATGGAGAGCATCCGTCACTCATCTAGTAAACAGCCCAGTCCTAACCCATAACACTGAGGTATCTCTCACTCAATATAATCCTCCTCTAACGAAAGTAAAAGACTAGAACTTGGATTTACTACTTTTAAAATGTTTTATTACAGCCTCTTTATAGTCCTTGTTAAATACTCATGTGTCAATCTTTGATATAAGTGACACATATGTATATGCACTTATACTGCCACACAACTACTCAAGGCATATGTCCAGCTCACCATTCTTGAGGTTCAACAGAATTTGGTCTTGCAACAATCAAAAACATTATACTCCTAGTCTCTCGACGAAAAAAACCCTGAACATTAAAAATTACAGAATACGTGAACGTTGTTTGGTTTTTTTTTTCCCCCAAATAAAGCAGTCCCTTTCAGCTGTTACACTGGTATAAATTCATGTTACAAATGCTTTGGAATGTAAATGCTGGATGGAGAAAGAACCTGTCATATGACTTGGTCCTGAGAAGTTCCCAACAAAATTTTAAATAGAAGAGCTAAGTTATCATTGCCCCTCATTCTCATTTTGACATTCCTAGCTGTGGACGGAGATTAATGCAGCTCTTTAATGCAGTGTTCTATTTGAGAAGAGGGGCAGGAGGAAGTCAGATTTTTCCTGCAAAATAAAGATGTGTCCTAACAAAATCTGTTGACAGAATGAAGCAGAAGTATTTTGAACAGAGGATAGACTGTACAGAAAGAACATAAGCGTCACCTTAAACTAAAATAAAAATGGAATGAAAGGTACAGAATAGTAGACTAGAACAGAAATAGTACAAAATGCAATGTGTCACACTGGGAGAATAAAATAATGTTGATTTCTGCAATGAGGTTGCCAATAGTGGACTGGAATGACTGAACAAAATAAATCGGTGCTTGTTTTTATCTCATTATATATATAATTCATCTATGCAGTGCCTGCAAAAAGGCAGTGAAAGCTTAAAATGCAGCCAATAAGCTGTTTCCAGGTAAATTTAAGAAATCTTAGATCTATTGAGCAGAAAGCTGGTAAGAGTTCAGTGGAGCACTGTGCAGAGCCATTAGCACAAAAGATGTATTCTGCTTGGAACTGGTGCAGACACATAAGGGACTGTATGGCCTTTCTTACTGTGTCATGCTAGAAGACTGGGCTTGTCTAGCAGTCTAGAATGTAGAACAAAAAGGAGATGACTGAGTTGTCTTTTTAGTCAATCAGAGAACATCAAATACTAACAATAAAGAAAAGGGCAAGTACAGGCAAAATTCCTGTGATACATATGAATCAGAGCAGGCTTTTAACCTGAAAGGACATTAGGGGGTCAAAGACTAACACACCTAAAGACAATGCTTGGCAAATTTTCAGGAGGATTCTCCTGTCCCTAATGTAAAGTCACATCATGGATGACTGGTATTTTACAGCACTACAACCTTCATTATAAAACCCATGGGACTGTCTCTGGTATCTGCTTTTGTTGGTCAGTATATCAGCCTTGCTTCTGTTATAAATGTTGCTGCACTCCTATCTGACCAAGTTGAAGAAACCCCCATATATCCTGCCCAGTCTCTTTGTGTCACCAGACCTGGTCAGAAAGAGGATGGTAACTCACAGTGTTACAATATAATCTATTAAACTACCTTGAGTTTTTAAATCACAGGTGAAAAGCAGCATGCTACCAAAAGTGAGCAAAGCTCAAGAGTATTTTTTCCTGTAAAATGACTAAATACAAACAGATGAGGCAAGTTCAAGTCAACATTAAACACTGACTTTAAAAGGAAGAAAGCAGAAGGTAGTCAGTGCACTTTGAAAAAGGGAATTTTTTTAGGTTTTTTTCAGGTTTGGACTCAGGGACACAGTAAAATGATAGAGCACATCAAATGACTGNATCTGCAAAGAAAGAGAAAACAGGAAAAACTAGTCAAACAAGAGATCATCCTTTAGTGATAAGAGAAACATACTGTTACAAGATAAATGGCCACCTGGGAGATAGACATGATTTGGAGAAAAATTAAACAGTTTCCCAAGACAGATCAAGTGTTGGTACATATTTGCCAGTAGCCATTCAGAAATGATAGGGAACTCTCAATGGCCATCAGTAGCCAGCTAGCCTGGCCTGCTCAATTTTATTAGCTGCGCTATCTCATTTTTGTTTGATTGTTTTATATCTGTATATGCAATAGGGGAGAGAGAATTTGTCATTTTCTCAAGTCTGCTCTTTCCTCCTCTGACTTCTATTCTACATTTTCAAAGTTGTACAAACTTTCCTCTAAGATATGGCTTTCTTGTCTTTTTATTTCCTCCACTGTTCATACAGATATTTCAAAAAAGCATCACCCTGAAAAAGTGTGGAGGGTGGAAAGAAGTGATTTCACACTTCTCCTGAGGCTATGAAATAAAAAGCAAGTTTGGTGTGGTGATGACAAGGCCTTCCCCAGTGCCATCCTGGACGGTTCTTCTTTTTAACATTTGCACTGAAGAGTTTACACTTATTTCCCACCCCAAAGAGTCTCATACTTGAAGATTCTGTGCTTAGACATGAAGAGTGAGACTTGACATTTCATGCAAGATGCAATATATAAGTCACTTCTTCAAACATCAGGGAATGTATAAATACAGTATGTATAAATGCCCATTTTCAAGAAGTTTGGGTGTTCAGCAGAAGCCCTGAATGTTGGGTGTTTCAGTGTTTTGAGGAACAAGGTTATTTATCTCTTGAACAGTTTTCTTGGAAAAATATGGTCTTAATGTATTGGCATGGAGGGTTTTTTTGGTGTGTGTATGTGTGGTTTTTTGTTGTTGGTGGTGTTTCCTGGTTTGTTTGGTTTTTTTTAGGGCCATATTTGTGCTTGAATCCAGCCTTTTGGGTTTTGGCTGAAGGGGCATAATAAAACCCTGATCTAGACCAGAAGAAAGATACAGAGAGAAGTGAGGATGGCAGCTCTTGCAGCTTGGCTGCCCTGATGTGGTGTCCATCCCATAAATCCTAAGTCATGCAAAATGAGGTTTCTTACAACCAGGTGCAGGTTCACTGGGATGTAGAAAGCTCAGCTTCTCTTAAAAAGCAGGCAATTTTTAATTAGGAGCCTACCCCTAAGCACCCTGGTATGTCAGAGCCATTCATGTTTTCTAAGAGACTGATGAAATTTCCACTGGTATAAAAGCCAATTAGGAGTATGTTAAACTACATGTCAGATATAAATAAGCTTAATTATTGGCCCTCAATCAATAATGAGCATGCTTTTATTTATGCTAAGCCTTGAGGGGAGACTTTTAGGGTCATTTTTAAACTGTCTTGGCCTGTGTTCAAAAACATGAAATACTATAACTTCCCACTTTTTATTCTGTTTCAATTAATAAAAAGAGCAACAATTAACTTATTTATTTTCCAACACAGCAAAATAAGTTCCAATGTGTTATGTTGGGTCTGTTATGATTAATTATCACCTATGTGTCATTTAAATAGTCTTATCTTAAGAATTAGCTGTTAAAACTTATGTAAAGTTATTTCCATTCCAAACAAGTCTATATAGTACTTAGAATTTCAGATTTTATTAAAGTACTGAAAATACTGATACTGCTTTTGACTGTATAACTACTTTAGTCAACCATATCCATCCACAATCAAGCATATCCATCACTTCAGGGTGAAAAGGAAATTTCTGCTATCTGCAGACATATCTTTTTACTTTAATATATTGCAGAAAAACTGGAGATCATGAGTAGCATCATAAATACTCCACTGTTTTATGTAATATGAAGATTGCCATTTTGGACAACTTAGTAACACAAAAATGTGAATTTTTCACAATAGAAATAATTTATTGATAAACCTTTTTCAGTTCACCTATCCACATCATGTTTATTGTCTGTAGATCCAAACAAAAGGTCCTGTGTGATGTGAATACACATTGTTGTGTGGATTAATTCAGCCTCCCTCTCACTTTTGCTGAGTTTTCTTAGTATTTTTATGCAACACATTAATTAAGATTATGCTATATTAAGTAACTCATTATAGAAAAGCTATGTCTAAGTTTTGCTGTTTGTTGGGTCTTTGGGGCTTGGCAGATGAGGTGGCAGACTCTTTAGGGCTATCAAAGGCATTAATATAATTGACTAGGAAAGACTTCTTGTTCCATGGAATATTCAAAAGGTAATTACTTTTGTGTGTTGCTGAAATAGACTACATGTGAAGTTTTGCACTGGACCGGAGACTTGGGCCTTCAGCTAAACATGTTCAGGTAAATAGTAAAGATAATTCTCTCACAAAAGTAAAGAAAGCCATTGATATTAAATAGATATTCAATGATAAATGTGAAGACAGAAGTTCAGTTTTGTTCATTTTTGCATACTCATTACAAAGCAAACTGCCCTGGCAGAAGGCTACCACCAGCCTTTGGAGCTTTCTTATATCCTGCACAAATGCTCCTGCCTGGTACTTAAACTAGAGAGGCAGCGTAGACATTAATCATCCTAAGAACTACCTGCATGTCATTAGGAAGTACTGTAGATTCAAAGCAGCCACACTAGCATTGGTCTGAAGAAATATTTTTAAAAGTGCCTCATTGAAGACCATAGGTTGGAGAAAGATCTTAAAACATGAAGAGACAAGGTAGTTAAAATATACATCATAATTTATATCACCCAGAATCAGTGAACAGCTAGAAAGAGTTCAGTCCAACCAACATAAGAAATATCCTGTCAAAGATATTATTGCATTTAAAATGATACCTCCTGAATCACCTCTCTGTCTTCTTAAGGGGCAAAAAAATATACAGCTTTTTTCATCAAGACCTCCCAATCTCAACATAGAGAGCAGCACTCTTTAGAAAGCTCTTTCTGCACATGTCTACACTGCAGTCACTTGGCATGCACAAGTGAAAAATACCATCTGTACACTAGCAGTGAAGGGCACTATGAACCTGGCAGGCTAACAAACTTCACTGCCAGCCTGATTTGAACTTCATGTATCTTCATTTGTATTGTTGCTTATGCAAGATATATTGATTTGCCCTTATTTTACTGTAATTTCACCTTTGGTTGAAGTGCAGATTTGCTTATTTTCTTCTCTAGGGCTGGTAAGAGAATGTGAGCCAGATGTTTCTGCTGGGATGAGGAATTTCCTAGACTGTAATCTCTAAACAGGTAATTTTTACTTTTCAAATAAGCTTTTTTTAAAAAAAAATAATATTAGGTTTCCCTTTTTTTTTTTTCTTGCACATGAAATTCTGCTCACTGGTTAAACAGGAAAATTACCCATTTTCTCAAACTAACCTACTACAGGTTAGTGTTGTAGACTATAACCCACTATAAACTACAGCTAATGTCAATAATGGAGTCCTACAAGGGTGGTTAGTTTGCCAATTCTTGACCACATCATCTTATAAATTATACTTATACTGTATGTTTTAAAGCAGTACTTTTCAGAGGTTATAGATGCTTTACTGGATCATAGGTCTCATGATGTTTAGGACCACTAAAAATCATTCAGAAAGGTATGACTATTCTATATCCTGTTGGCTTTGTTTGGAGAAATTGCTCATCAGAATAAAGGTCTTCAATATCTTTTCTCTTCTTGAAAGAGAAAAATAACATTGAATGTACTTATTACAGAACCCTATTTGCTTGTAAAGAACCTGAAACAATTACCTAGTTGTAAAAGGAATCCAATAGGATGAGGGATTTTAATTTTACAGTTTCAGCTCCTTTTTAGCCAGCATTAAACTCAAAATTCTCTCTCTTCTCAGAGTCATGCTATAGATCTTCACTAACCCAGAGGTATCTCTTGCAACTCTTGTCTTCTTGTCACAGCCCTCAGAGATGCACATGTTCACATATTAAAACCTTATCAAAAAGCATCTGGAAGTGCATGCAGGTGCTTTTCTTTTAACCAATGGCAGGCACTGGCACTCAGGATGAAACAATATCCATTTCATCTACTTCTCTACATAGCAGCAAGCCTTTCAATTTCTTATCACTATCCTTAAAGCAGTGTCTCTTCCATCCTTTTTCAAATAATCATGTCATAATTCAGAATTTCAATTGAGCAAGAAAGTGTTCTTAATAGTTAAAGGTGTTAATGTAATTCCTGTCAGTGCTTATTATCACTACTAGTTTCAGTAACTAGGTTTATTTGACTACAGAAATGAGTGCAGCCAGTGCTAAGATCTGATACTGCAACTGAAAAGACACCGAATTATTATGCTAGTATATGGGAAATACAGTAATGTGTAATGTTTGAGATTGGTCTTCCATCTTCATGATGTGCTGAGAATGATCAATGAGAAAATATGCAGGTCCTAATGAAATGCTTTCTACACAACTTTCACCCCTGCTACCTCTGGCAATCACAAAGATAAAATATTTTCAAATTTATTTCACAGCAGTGTCAGCAAAAACTTATTTATATTTTGAATCTCTGCAAAATTGTTCATTATGCAAATCCTATTTTGTGAAATAGATGAGAGTGACAGAAGTGATTGAGGCTGAAAGGCAAAAAAGACTATAAATTATGGGAGAAAAAAAAATCATAAGGGTGAAAAAGAAGAATATTTCAATTCAAGTTCATTCAACTTCTTGTTTCTGTTTCTCAATTTTGTGTCTATCTAAATTGAAAATAAAGTAGCATACAAAATATTTTTCTACAGAAATACAGCTATTTAACACACTTTCAGCTGTAGAGAGGTACTGAAATCTGCTGCCTTCAGTACCTCTATGCTCAGTTTAATAGCGTATGACTGTACTGCAGCATTGTTACTTTATAGCTCTTCTTTGGATCATCTCTTGTCAGTCAATTTGTTCCAAATGCTAGTGTAAATTTACTGATACATGAGCAGCCTTCCTTAATCAGATAAAACTCCTATTAGAAAAAGATGGAAGCATGGTTTATTTTTACTGCTGGACATGGGTTCATATTTCCTCAAACAAGGCAACTATTGACCTTGGCAGTCTGGATTGATTCATCCAGTTCAAGGATCACTGAGCCTCTCCGGTGAATGAGTGATGGTTACTTGGCTGACTACAATATTCTTCATTTCCTTTTGATTTAATAGTGTTTACTTATTTTATAGATTATCATAGCATTGAAGTATAAATTTGGATTGTCATTCAATTTCAGTCTCCCTCAAATCCCTTTCTAGAACAGTTAATCAAGGAGAATCTCTACCCTCTAGTCTGTTTCTCAACATACTCATAAATGCACGTATTAAAAAAGACATGAATAAACACTTTAGAGGGAAAGATAGGTCACAAATAATACAAAGTTATTAGGTTCCTCACTAAGTTTCATTCATTCTTTCGCAAATAAGGAATCTTCTGTTTTCTGAGCACTTCTAGAAAGTTTTGATAACTAGATATTTTTTTTTTTAATATACCAGAATTCAAACCAAATATTTAAAATTTGTCACGAGTTAAATTTTATAAATTCTTTTCCTGGATACAGTTATGAGGACAGAATCAAGAAACTGGCTGGATGGTCTTTTCCAGCGGGTGGTGGTCAATGGCTCAATGTCCAGATGGAGAGCAGTGACAAGTGGAGTCCCTCAGGGGTCTGTACTGGGACCTATATTGTTTAATATCTTCATTAATGATATTGACAATGGGATTGAGAGCATCATCAGCAAGTTCACAGGTGACACCAAGCTGAGTGGTGCTGTTGAAAGGCTGGAGGGATGGGATGTCATCTAGAGGGACCTGGATAGGCTGGAGAGGTGGGCCCAGGGGAACCTCATGAGGTTCAGCAAGACTAAGTACAAAGTCCTGCACCTGGGTCAGAACAACCCTCACTATCCATCCAGGCTTGGGGATGAGGAGCTGAAGGCAGCTCTGCAGAAAAGGACTTTTGGGAGTTGGTGGCTGAGAAGCTGGCCATGAGCCAGCAGTGGGCACTGGCAGCCAGGAAGGCCAATGGCAGCCTGGGCTGCAGCAAGAGAAGTGTGGGCAGCATCTGGAGAGAGGGGATTCTGCCCCTCTGCTCTGCTCTGCTCAGACCTCCCCTGGAGCCCTGCAGCCCGTTCTGGAGCCCTCAGCACAGGAAACACATGGAGCTGATGGAGCAGGGCCAGAGGAGGGCAACAAAGATGGTCAGAGGCTGAAACAGCTCTGATACGAGGACAGGCTGAAGGAGCTGGGGTTGTTCAGCCTGGAGAAGAGAAGGCTCTGGGGAGACCTTAGAGCCACCTTCCAGTACCTGAAGGGGCTCCAGGAAGGCTGGAGAGGGGCTGTTTCCAAGGGCCTGGAGTGAAAGGAGGAGGGGTAATGGGTTTAAATTAGAGAAGAGTAGATTTAGACTGGATATTAGGAAGAAGTTCTTGACCTTGAGGGTGGTAGAACAGTGGAATAGGGTCCCCAGGGTGGTGGTTGAAGCCCCATCCCTGGAGCTATTGCAGGGGAGGTTGGCCAAGGCTCTGAGCAGCCTGGGCTAGTTGAGGGTGTCCCGGCTCACTGCAGGGGGGCTGCACTAGGTGACCTTTGGAGGCCACTTCTAACCCTAGGCATTCTATGATTATATGAAATGAGAAACAAATATAAGTTTGCTGTATATGTCCCATATTATTTTCACAGATTTTTTTGATTTGGGTTTTTTTTTACATAATTATTTTCTGATGTTACAGGACTTAAAAACTAGCTTTAGGAAAACATTCACAGAACTGAGAAATGCTTTACAAATACGGATGGCTATTTTCCTAAGACATAACAACCTAATTTCAGGCATAAATTCTACTAATGGGACAAGAGCAGGTAGGATAATAGATAAGACAAAATTGGTATGATAATAGAAAAGGCTCATCCAGATACTCAGTTACTTATCTGTCTGTAACAATAATCTGAAATTACTATTAACCTCTTAACAGTTTTCTAAGTTTTGAATACAGCTTTTGGCTGGAATAAAAAAAAAA
>VYZU01047277.1:1119-13566 GCA_013401355.1 Ceyx cyanopectus | reverse complement strand
CTGACCCTAAACCCTGACAGATTGCCAAAGGGAAGGGAATGGTCTGCTAAGTCACTGATCTGCTACTGGAAAAATAGGAACCTTTAAGACTAATTGGTCTCTTCCTTACATTAACAATGAAAGTTGTTATGGATTAAAAAAAAAACCCCAAAAAATGATTCAGTTTAACAGGGATTTGAAAACATGCCATGGAGATGGACATGTAGAACCTATAAACTAAGCCAAGGGATGCTGTAATGGGAAAGTCAAAATGTTTCAGGTTAAGATCCTTTAGGAGCAAATAATATTTGTCTTTGTTGCCAGTATAAGTAATTTTTCAGTAACAAGAGAAGACAACGTCTATGTGTGAACTGGGATTAAGTTTAGGCTCTTACATTCGATGAAGTAAAATGGAAATTAGAGCCATACTCAAAAATAAACCCCAAATCTGTGCTCTCACAGTAGATTTCTTAGTGGAGCACTAAACATTTTTCACAGCACCCTCCCTCCAGTGAAATATAAAAAGTGAAATTCTGCAAGGGGATCTGCAGGAATATTTCTTTTCCTTCATTTCATCCTATGGGTTTGTATGATCTGATTTCCAATAAAGAGCTGCCTCAAAAAATATTCTGTAAATTCCAGTCCAGCTTTGTTCCCAGCAAGTGCAAAGCTAAGAAAACTCTCAGACAAAGAGAGAATGAGGGAGTGTAATACTGAGGATACAAAAATGGGATTAGGACTTTGAAAGGAAGCAGGAGGAAGAAGAGCAGCAAAAGAAAAGAAGAAAAAGGGAGCCACTTTCTCCCAGAGAGACAGGGGAGCTTAAAAAATTCTAATTAATTAGTGAAAGCTAATTAAATAACAAATGAGGGATCTTTCCTGGAATAAAAGGTTAATCTTTTCTTTATTACATGCAATATAATAAAACGGTGAAGGTTTTGGTACACTTGGGATTGGATTTTCTTCCAGTGTGCTAGGAAAATATAGGAGATGTCACTCCTGATTTCCTTTTAAACTCACTAAAATGTGGAAAGTAAGGGTCATACTTAGACGATATTGTCTTTTGGCCAGCTGATTTGTTCGAGTACTTCTCCGAGACTGCTTGAAACGCACGGGAGCAGAAACACCGGGAGGTTTGGTAGCAGTATCAGGCACAGACAGATGGAATTTCACCACCGGAGGGCACTACAGGTGCTGTTTTCCAGCAGTTTTTTTGGCAATCATTGGCAGAGCTACTTTCTCTCCCAATTTAACACTCAAGCAATTCCACGAACTTCAGAGGCTGAAAGTGGTGGCAGAGCTTGGATATAGGACTTCGTCCCACAAATAAAGATAGAAATAAAACTGCACAAGGCTTTTCAGAAGGCTGAAACCAGAGAAGCAAGTGTGGACAGTGGAATTTGTTACCTGCACAGCCCACCAGTGAAAGTGAACTTGACTGACAGTTGTTTCTGGAAATGACCCGTTCTGATGCTTGATGAAAGTCAACAGGATGAGGAAACAAAAGCAATATGGTGTATTTTTAACTTTTTAAAGAATTTTAAAAGCTACTGGTAACAAATGAGTCTCACATTTGTGCTGGGGGAGAAAGGAGAGAGGAGACATCCTTGTTCTTGATGGGAGTAGGGGAGGGAAGAAAACTGACACTATCATGGAAATCATAGCAATGTCTGGGTTGGAAGGGACCTCTAAGAGCACATCTAGTCCAACCCCCCTGATGAGAGCAGGGACATCTGCAACTAGAGCAGGTTGCTCAGAGCGTCCTCAAGTCCCACCTGGAATGGCTCCAGGGATGGGGCCTCAACCACCCTGTTGAGTAGCCTGCTCCAGTGGCCACCTCTCTGCTGGGAAAGAACTTCTTCCTTCTTTCTCATCTAAATCCCCTCCTTTCTTATTTCAAGCCATTGCCCCTTGTCCCTTCACTCCAGGCCTTTGGAAACAGCCCCTCTCCAGGCTTTTGATCAGCTCCCTTCAGGTACTGGAAGGTGCTCTAAGGTCTCTCCGGACTCTTCTCCAGGCTGATCAATCCCAGCTCCCTCAGCCTGTCCTCAGAGCAGAGCTGTTCCAGCCCCTGAGCATCTTTGTTGCCTCTTCTGGCCCTGCTCCATCAGGTCCATGCCCTTCTTTTGCTTACTTTCTTGACCTTGGGAGCCCTGAATACTTTGTCACCCTGCTAGGCTGCTAATACTCCTTTGTGTCCCTCATGGCAGTCAATAAAAGTCCTTCAAGAAAAATGCTTGTGGTGGAGGAGCAGCTGCCACTTCTCTGTTCAGCTTGGGGATCCAGGTTAGTTGCAGTTTGCTCAGAGAGCAATACAAAGCTGTGAAGCCATGTAGAAGGCAGGACCAAACCACTTTCTTACATTTGTAGTTGTTCACAACACAAACAAAACTCTTGATGTCCCTACAGTGGACTTCAATAGCACTATGATGCAGTTATGATTTATGCTCATCTAATCTTTTGTTATTATATTTATTTTCAGGTTGAACAGCCACAGTCACCAAACGATGGCATTAAGTCAGCTGGTATCTCTGCTCAAGGAGGAAGTATGTTGACCATGTTAACAATAGAAACATGTTGGGGTGGTAATTAATTTCAGGTAAGTAGATGTTGCTCTTAACATACTGATGAAAATTCAGTAATATGTTTAAAATCTTGTTGGCCTATTGTTGTGTCACAAAAACCAGATCATATTTGTATACTTAAGGGTTTTTGTTGTTGTTTTGGGTTGGTTTATTATGCTAAAGTACTAACTAGTGTTTGAAAATCTTCTCTAGTCCACACTGTATCCCTTTAAAACCAAAAATTCTAACCACCCTTCTCTTTCAGGCAGTGTTGCCACAAATATCTGGTGTAGGACTGGCATAGTCCTACAGTGATTTTATTTCTTAGCTAGTAGATGCCTGTGACACTTAACTTTAGAAACTAGATTCTCCATGGTAGTAATTGCTTAGCCCTTTGCAAGACTGGTGCAAATCATTCTGTCACATCAAAAGAATGGTATTTTAGATATTCTGTGCTCTTTTAACTTAGAAACATCCAGCCACCTGAGAGATCAACACAAATTTGAACAGCACAAAACCACCTCTTTAAATTGAGGTGTAAATTGTGGTGTAACTTTGAGAAAGATATATATATTTATTATTTTATTTTAATGCAAACTGAGACATGAAAATATGTTTATCAACATAATGGTATTTTATATTTGGGCATTTGCAAGTTAATCTTTTATCACATATCATGCCTAATAGTAGCTATTATTTACAAGGAAGCAGGAGAGTGTTCCATGCCTTCTAAACACTATGTAACAGTCTGTTGTCTCTGCCCTAAGATTGTTCAGAGAGGAAGAAATACATTAAACATAACCTGATGTAAATTCCAAGGAAAATCCAACCTCCTGCTGTGCTTGGCATGGGCTTGGCCTGTAATCTGGGAGGGGGAAATCAAATCTTTCTGATTTCACAGCTGTTACTGCAGCACCTCAGGGCTGCAGTAGTGTTTGCAACCCATTTGCTTCCCTTCCACCGAGTAGGACATCTGAATCTATCCTCACTCTAGTCTGAATAAAATATTAACATATCACAAGGCTGTGAGGACAGATTGTATCCAAGACAGTCTTTTCTCGCTGTAGAAAAGCCTATCAATCATAACTTGCTATAGTTGTTATTAATGTCATAGCTTTTATTCTTTTGGTTATATGCAGTAGCATTCACATTTTCATGTTAAGCATTTCCCATCACAAAAGCAACTGCTGAAATAACTGCTTCTTATAGAATTTATGAATTGAAAATATCCTCCGAAGTCCTAATTAGAGGTACATTTAATTTTCAAGGTTCTATGTTTGGTGTTTTTTTTTAACAGCATTGTGAAATAGAGCTGTTATGTCTATCTTAGTACATTAACAGCAAACATCATTAACTTAAGGCAAGGTTACTACTACATATATATCCCAGGAACAATCAGTTAAAGATGTACTGCAAGATATGTAAATGCATGATGTGCAGAGATAATTATTCAGACACACTTTAGAGTTCATACACTATTTTAAATATTTATCTGTCAGATATCATAGTGGTTATACCCAAGTCAAATCTTACCCTGCTGTTTACATGTATATCACCAGTCAGGAATCCATTTGTATTTGTAACTATGATTGGGTTTGAATATGTATGTGTATGTTAAAAAAACCCACAAAGAACACAATCTCTCCTCCCTAAAAAAAAAGCCCTAAACACCAAAAAAACCCAAACAAAACCAAAAAGTCAAACCTAAACAAAAAGTTCCTAATGTCCTCAGTAAAATACGGAATAGTAATTTTCTTCTTGTATGAGCAGAAAGCAACTTTTGGAGCACCTACCACAGCTATATGTACTTAGACATCATCACTAGCATAATGGCCAAGATCAAGAAAAGCAGGAGGTAGTTCAGAGCATCTTCTAGTCAGTGAAAAGACAGAGGGGAACCTGACAGGCATCCTTGGATTTCTCATCACTGTCCTCCACTTAGAAATTCCAGCCTTGATGACAATTCACTAAACAAATGATCCAGGGCTTACCTTGCCTGTGTTTTTTATGACACGAAAGTTATTTGTTGTATTTGTTGGAAGCCTTGCTGCCTTTGTAGTCATTCTTACTTAACAAGCATGGCTAAGTTAGTTATTTTGAGTATTTCAAGTACCAGGTCAAAACTCTAAGTTTAGTTTGACTACAGGAGTCTTTTCCATCATTTCTAGTGAAATGTAAAAAATGATACTTCTGAAAGAGCAAGAAAAGCAGGTTTAAACAAAAAGAACCAACCCCCACATGCACACACACAAAAAAACCAAACAAAAACCCAAACAAAACCCAAACAGCTGATCAAGAAAGAAAAGTAACAGCAAACTGTAGGAAAAAGGCCACAACGTGTAGGGTCCACAGTGCTGCCTCCTGAGAAAAGAACAGCCTGGGCAGAAGGGCCAAATGCTGAACAGAATATAGAATATTCTATGGGAATATAGAAGGAGGCACATGAAAGAGCTCCTTTCTATTGACTCAGTGAGCATTCAAGGTAGTAAAGCAGCAATGTAGTTGGGACATTTATGTACTTCTTCATAAGTCACAGGAACTGGAACTTTACCAGAAGCCCAGACTCTTTTTTTGTCATGCTCTGGGGCAGGTGATGCCCTCCCTGGCTGCATGCAACCACAGTGGCTCAGCAGAGACCTGCTCAATTAGTGACAGCTTGTCTTCTAAGCACCCAAATCTGCCCTCTTTTTCTTGACAGAGAGCAATTTCACTGACTTGGCTGCCAGGAATCCAAAAACAGGCACAAGATTTGGTCCCCAGTAATACCTGCAAAAGGACTCCCTGGCGGTCCTGGTGGACAGCAAGCTCAACCATGGGACAGCAATGCCCCTTGTGGCCAGAAAGGCCAATGGTTTCCTGGGGTGTATTAGGAGTGCATCCAGCAAGATCGAGGGAGGTTC
Organism: Ceyx cyanopectus; assembly: GCA_013401355.1. Taxonomy (NCBI): domain Eukaryota; kingdom Metazoa; phylum Chordata; class Aves; order Coraciiformes; family Alcedinidae; genus Ceyx; species Ceyx cyanopectus. The sequence continues at coordinate 8,123 of VYZU01047277.1, read as the reverse complement.
TGCTCCCCTTCTACTCTGCCTTGGTGAGACCTCACCTGAAATATTGCAGCCAGTTCTGGTTCCCCAGCTCCAGAGGGACAAGGATCTGCTTGGATGATGAAGGGCCTGGAACATGTATCTGGTGAGGAAAGGTTGAGGGGCTCTGGAGAACAGAAGCCTGAGAATTGAATTGAATGATTGAATCCATGTTTATCAATAGCTGAGGGCTGAGTGTCAGGAGGGGAGCAGCCTCTGCTCACTTGTGCCCTGGGATAGGACAAGGAAGGGATAGGGATAGGAAGCTGGAGCACAGGAGGTTCCACCTCAACATGAGGAAGAACTTCTTCACTGTGAGGGTCACAGAGCCTGGCACAGGCTCCCCAGAGAGGTTGTGGAGTCTCCTTCTCTGGAGAGTTTCCAGCCCCCCTGGCTGCATTCCTGTGTGCCCTGTGCTGGATTAGATTCTATTCTATGGGCCTGCTCTGGCAGGGGGGTTGGAGTCTGAGATCTCCAGGGTCCCTTCCAACCCCTGACATCCTGGGATCCTGTGACACAGCACTATAGAAAGGAGCCTCAGCTTCAATGACATCATGTTCATGAATGTTAAAAAAGGAAACTTTGTTCAAGAAAAGCTTGCAGCCTTCAAGAAGGGTTTTTTTGTGTGTGTGTGTTGTTTGGTTTTTTTTAAGGACAGTAAAAAGACTCTTCTGAAGTGAATCAGCCTCCTTAAGAAATTAATCCAGCAAGTATGAAAAAGAAGTGACTAAAACTGAGTTTGTCAGAGTGCAAAGATGGCTCTGGACTGCATGTGCAGATCCATTTTCTATAGAGGTCTTTCACTCATAGATGGTGATTGTGAGTGGGAATATTAAATCAGCTAACTGCAGGCCCCAACTGTTTCTCTTTAAAGATTACTGAAGTACTGGAATTGATTCACATTTACAATAAGGCTGTTCACGTCAAACAGAATGTAAAGAGGACTAAAAATTGATTTATTTTATGCATAAATTTCAAGTTCTCTAAAAATTACTAATGGGGTGTAAAGGGTTACCAATTTGCCCAAGCATCAGGCCCACCTCACTCTCCTGCTTCTATCTCCACTTGCCCATTAATTTTTGATTTCATGTTTATGAGGATCTGAAAAGAGTCTAATTCTTTTCTATCTGGTTTGGGCCTATCTTTACCAGCTGGTAAATAGGAAATGTTCACTGTAGGAAGCCAATACTCTGCAGAGTGTAAACAGATGGAATCAATATAAAGTGACAAGTTAGACTGTGCTACTGAGAATACAGAGCCAAAACTAAGAGCATAACAGTCACGATACTTATTTTGTTCCAATTCATTTGGTACTGAATAGCACTTCATATATGCACAGCTGTGTCCTTCCGTTTTTTACTTTCTTTCTTCTGGTTTGATGATGACAATTTAAAAGAAAAACTTTAATTAAAGATTTTAAACAAAATGGCCCAAAGTAGAATATAGGGAAAATGAGCACTGATGGGTTTATAGCAAGAGAATAATATCTTTCTTTCTTTCTTTCTTTCTTTCTTTCTTTCTTTCTTTCTTTCTTTCTTTCTTTCTTTCTTTCTTTCTTTCTTTCTTTCTTTCTTTCTTTCTTTCTTTCTTTCTTTCTTCTTTCTCTCTTTCTCTTTCTTTTTCTTTTTCTTTTTTTCCTTTCCCCTTTATGCATCTCTCCACGTGTAATCTGCTGAATAGATCTTTGCAGATTGAAATCTTCCCTTTGTTGATAAGCTATATAACCATACCTCTAAAAGCCTTCTCATCATCCCCTCACTTCCTTCAGTGCCTGTTACAGCAGGTGACATAAAGGGCAGGGGATCTAAGTGTCCATCTCTGTACGGGTGTCCTGGCTGAAGGGAAGAGAACAGTCAGTCAGACACTGCTCAGACTGCTGTCAGGCTGTCCTGAGACAGCCTAGAGGCAGAGTGACTGAGGTTCTCCCTTTTCCTGCCCTGAGCCTGCCTCACATGCTCCTCCTCTGCTCTCCAGAAGGGGGTTTTGGAGACTGTGGACCTGATGCACAATCCCTTCAGGGGCAGTTAGCAGGGTGGGAAGCTTCCAAGCATCGGGTTTGCCTTGAAAGCACATCTGAGCTCCAGTCCTTTTGCCAGAGAGAGCGCCAGGTGTTAGAGTATGGTTTTTTCTTTACTAATTTATGCATTTTTGACACATTTTCACAAAAATGGAAGAAGGCAGCATGTTTTGCCACCATGTCCTCAATTTATTTCTTGCAGCATATTTCTTAATGTTGACATTAAAATTTTGCTATTTTTGCTTTCTTGGCAAATAATAACCTCATATTTCCCATATGTTGTTTATTAGGGTGACTGTGCGGCCCTAATGAGGGGCAGTCAACCACAAGTTTGAACACAGCTTTTGCTTCTGATCCTCATATCAAGGGCAAGCAGCTTTTGTTTTGTGCAGAAGAAACACTGGGACTGTCCCAGTCTCCTCTCTGCATATCCTCCTAGATAGACAAGCCACCATAGTGCATCTGTGCACAACTTTTGCCTCCCCATCCAGTCAGCTGCCTTCTCTGCAAGGCACAATTCTTCTCCATACTACAATGCAGGGGGCCTGTTTGTCTCAGGGAAGCCCTGCAACCTCTTTCAGATTCATTCAACATAAGAAAGAAGGAGTATGTTATTGTAGGCAGAATTCAGTGATTTGGGGGCATGGGAATGCATGAAAAACCCTTCCCACCCTTGCCAAATACCCTGAACCACCAAGCAAGGCCCATAAATGCTGGGAGAGGAAAGCAACACAGGACACAGGTGGTATCTTCCAAGCCCAGACCGATGGGACACAGGGTTGCTGAGGGAAATGGCTTGATATAGAGTGTCTGGCAATAGTTGTGTGGGTAACAAAATGAACTTCAATGCTTTGTGGCAGGAAATTGTCTCACAGTGAGCTGTGGTCTACATAAGGGAGTGTCTGGAAGTTCCTCCTGTTGTGGTGCCTACAGAGGACATGTTTTCAATGGCTATCCCTTGTGCTTCTGCAGCATAAGAAAATAGTTAAAATATTCATTGTCTTCCTTCTTCCCAAGGGATCCCCAAATGTTTTACATGCATAAATGCTGCTGAAATGCAGTCACTGCTGGGGTGGGGAGCAGCAGCCAGCTGGCATATATCATTGACAACAGAGTGCATTATGCCAAAGACACTATGGCAAGGCCCTGGGCTTGCTAAAAGTGCTGTGATATCACTAATACTCTGGAGCACAAACATGAACATCGCTTTTTCTGTCTCTGCTGAAAGATTCTGATAGCACAAACTGGTTGGTATGTAGCTTGTCTAACCAGTAAGGACAAATAGTTGTATCAAGCTGGCAGAAAAACGTATTGCTGGTGCCAGGAACCACAGTAACCAAACCTGTGCTTCACTCATTAAATACTACATTTCAGTTAAATCTGATTGCAGGGAGAAAATAATCAAGACTGTTGCATTGCTTTCTCCATGAAAAGCTTGGAGTTGTAGTGGAAATGGTTTGCCAGTTGTGGCAAGGAAGAGGAAACCCTTGCCTACTCTGGTGAAGTTTAATCCTTTCTGTGAATTTCCTTATATCTATCCCTATAGGGAAATACTTTTCTTACTGAACAAAAGCTGGTTTTACTTCTTCAAGTCTTTAGCCCAATAAAAAGCTTTATCTTCTCACACCCTTTTTTGCCAGGCAGGGTTGCCAAGGAGCAGTCAAATCTGTGTGATTCACAGCTCCTCACTTTGGGCAGTATTTGCTTACATCAGTGGATGGTTATAGCCACAAACAGGCCTATTCACTCAGCACGAATGTTCTGTAGTGGGAGCACTGGACATAGAATCTCAGCTTTTTTGGTAAAAACAAAATATGAAATCTTGGCTCCATTGAAGTACTGACTCCACTGTGAGCAGGATTCCCTCCAAGGATTTCCCTCCTTACCTTTGGTAGCACTGTAGAGCATATTCAGCTGAGCTGGGTTTAATTCTGTCTCAGGCAGCCACATTTGAATGAGTGAGTAAGGAGCAGTGGCAGAAACTTTATTACTGCTGCTATTATGTGAGCCAGAAAGAACACAGCCTGACTCAATTCCCCAGATGGGTTTGCAGAAATAGCAGTTAAAAAGAGTGATATTTTTAAATGAGCCTTTATTCTCATAAGCTAAACAATTCAACACAGAACAAAGTAAGCACGGAAGCCTTTAATGCTACTTTTATTGTCAGTTTTCAGTTTTTAAGCTTCCTTTAAGGTCCAGGTTGCTGAGATTTTTAAGAGACTAGGAGAAGATCGTTGCAGTTGCTAGAAGTTCAATCTATCTGTCAGTTTGTTTCATGTATACATTATCTTCAACCTCTTAATCTTTTTATTTGTGATAATTTTTGAAGGTAAAAAAGAAAGAAAAAAAGGTTTTGTATATGTAGAACAAATAATTATATTCCGGAGTTCACTGATACCTATGAAATGCATACCTGCCTTTGTCTTTGATATTTAATTTCAAAAAAATATCTAGATTTCAGTCACTGAAGGAAGATCATCCTCTACCTACTGTTTAAAAGATATGATTTTCATCTGAAATTCATGGCTTTGCATAAAAGAGTTTTTGAGTTTGCTAGTGCCATTTAAAGAAGAAATTCCCTTAGACACTGAGTAAATGCAAAATATTAATTTCTCATGGAGTGTTATTGTAACATTTTCTACAGTGCCAGTTAAGATATTCTCAAAATAGATATAAAATGGTATTTTGTATTTTATGTTAGCAGGGCTTTCCAGTGCTTACATTTGTGTCAGTATTGGTTTCTTATTCATTGAAATCACCTTTCATTTTCACAGTGAAAAACATTATCAAGTGCTGCAGACTTTTGACTACAGCCTTGCAGGATGGCTGGCTATAGAGGCACACACTGAGGCAAATTCTTGACATCACCTGTTTTGGGATGAAAGACTAATTTGAAAAGTAAGTAAAAAAAAAGCCATGATTTTTCTGTGAGAGTAATAACAACAATAAATGATGGGGCCTTTGTGATCTTCTGAATGACAGTGACTGGGGGCTGCTTGCAGCAGGGTGATTTTCCAGTTTATCTTCTCTGTGCAAGTTGCAGCCTTCAGCCTTTCTCTGACTAAAGGGATGCAACACTATGGAAAGATAAATATGTTGGCAATTCATTTCAAAGCACTGAGTCCTGCATCCGAATTCATCCCCAGCAGCTTGATTTTCAGCAGGGGGGTTAAGATACTAGAGGGACAATGTGTCACTCCCTTTGCCTTTGGTGACACTGGGGGTGGATGTTCTTGCCCTTAGACCAGGACAGAGTTGAGGAATCTGAATGGAGATGCTGGTACCTACTCCACTCTGAAAGCTGAACAGAAGAGACAGTGAGAACACCAGAGTTTCTTCCCAAAGAAGTAGTGAAGAGAGGAAAAGAATTCCTTACTCTGCTTTTAAGTGGTGTTAGGACAGTCTTTACCCCTTCAGTATCCTTGGCTGACACAGGCTATACATGAAATATTCTGCGGAATTATATTTCAAAGATGTCTTAAGAGGCCAAAGTGTGTGTGACTTATCTACAGGATCCAGAAACTCCATCCTTTCACAGGTGTTTTGAAATTGTCTTCTGAATGAGAAAGCATCTTCCCACTCCTGCCAAGTCCAGGGAGTGGAGAAAACTGAACACCTCTCACTGGTAAGAAGACCCTGATAACGAGGTAACTGGTGAAATCTTGCCTTGGAAAAAAAGGCAACAGCTCTGTCATAGTTGTTCTGTGCTTTTACAGAATTCCTGCAAGTGGTTTGACTGGCTTTTTTTTTTTACCATGACACAAAATTGCACTGTTGTTTGAAATACAATGGCACCATGGCACATCTTCACATCCCATGCAGCTAGCTGCAGTGAACAGGGAAATGCTGTATCATGGGCACTCTGATCTGCTTCCTCTCCCCTTAGCATGGTCTTCATGTGAGGTGATACAGTGAAATGGAAACTCAGAGGCATACTCCAAACAGGGTGAGGCCAGAAAGCAAGAAGCTGGTTGATTCAGTGACCCAGTCATCTTGACCTGGCAGATAACTCACCAGGTGACTCAGAAGAAACACTTAACCTTTTAGGGTTGTATTTTGTACAGCTACATAAGGGAAAAATACTTTCTTACCTCAAAAGTGTGAAATGATGAAGGAAGAAAGATGGCCCAAGCATGGTGGGGTAGGAGAGGACCTATCTAAAGAGCATGTGGAATACTTCCTTAGTGTCTTTGCCTGTGGATTGCTGTGAAATTGTGCTTTTAAGGCACTGTGATGGAGATCTTGGAGATCAGGTGATGACAGTGTCTTTGAACTGATGCCAATGACATGAGGCTACAAACTGCCTTAAACCAATATGAATCTGATGTTTCACGCTCTGTTTCCAAAGAATGCCTTTTGATTTTGAATCATTTTCTGTGGATTTCTGAGTCTATTAAATCCATCAAGAAGTACCACTGGAGATACTATTTGCTGGATAGGGACCTAAAAGAAAATGAGGTAGATTAGGCTGGTACTTTATTGCTTGAGGATTTTTGTTTGAATTTTTTATTTGGAGTTTTTTTTTTCTTCTCATTCTGAGTGACTTCCAAAATAATTCTTGTCAGTTCATATTGCCTGGCTACACTATTTCACTCTATGTTGGGTTTTTTTTTCTGGTTGGGATACTTTCCAGAATTAGATATCAACAAAACCAACTAAATAATTTGGTACAGGCAATTATAGAAGAGAAGCAATCCTCTTCTAAAACAGGCAATAAAAGAACCAAAATGATGCTTTATTTGACAATAAACCTTGTGTTTGGCATTGCAATCTGAAAGGTAATAAATCTATAAAAAAGTTACTACAACTCATAAGTGCTGAATAATAAAAAAGAACACAAATTTTTGCTTTGGGGTTTTAAAGCTCTACAATGATGAAGTTTTATAAGAAAAACTCCTGAAGCTTAACAAATAAAAATAATGGTACCAAGTCACTTCTGTATGAGACAACAGAATATTAGAAATAATACAGA
>VYZU01047272.1:0-13626 GCA_013401355.1 Ceyx cyanopectus | reverse complement strand
TTATTTATTTTTTTTTAAATATAAACACCAGTCAAAATGCTAGCAAATAGCTGAAATTGTGATGGCATCCATGCAACAAATTGTGGATTATCTACTGTTTTACACAGAAAAGCCATAATTATAATCCAAACAGAATCATTCAGGTTGGAAAAGACTCTTGGGATCAAGTCCAGCCATTAACTTTGTAAAGTTCACCCTTAAACCATGTCTCTCAAATATTTGTATGATTTTTCCTTACTCTTCTGTTTTCCAAAGAGAATGGGTGGAATGTAGTATCTAATGGTAAACTTCACTTGTCTTCAAGCAGACATGAAGGAAAAGAAACCCCACATACTCTCTTAATTTTTCATCATGGGAAATCTGCTAAAGAAAGTGATTATCTTTTGCCTCTCTGGATGGAAAGGGGGGTGGGAGAGTATCTGGAACTGCAGAGATGTAACAGGAATGATCAGTTTTCCAACATGCAGTTCATGTCAGTATAGCATATCAATATTTGGAGTGTTAGTTACCTATCTAAAACTGCTTCTAGGAAAGGATTCTGCTACTTGGGATAATGATATATCAGCAAAAGCAGGAAAGTATCTTCTTCAAATTAAGCAAGTTTTCTTATCAGGAGAGTGGCTGTGTAACCCATTTATTTGCAGCTCCCCAAGAGTTAGGCTTGGGAGTGTATGTGGTTGCTGATAGCAGCTGCTGGGTAGATGGAGCCATAGATACTTCAGTGCTGTTTGCTTTTTGCTCTAAGTCAGTCTGGTGAAATGGGAGAAATCTGGTAGGTACATTATTATGGGAAGTCTGTTAGCAAAAGCACAAATAAAAGCTCCTTTATGATGGGAGCTGTTTAATCCTTCAGAAAGCAAATACCAGAGGGATTCAACAACTCTTCTGATCACCCTGTCAGTTGTGAGTGACACTTCTGTGGATTTGATTTCCTAGACAGATGCTTATTTCTGGTCTCTGTTTTAATTATCTATTTTCAGTGTTAATACCATTTGAATATCTTCAATGTATTGTTTTAATGCCTTCAATAAAAGCTGTACCATTTCCTATTGCACAGGCACTTGCAAGGCAGAGGTAAAAGCTGCTTTTGTTTTGAAGTCTTCATGCTGCTGTTATCAGGAGTTATTGTGATTTCTCTTCCTGTGTCCTATATCTCGAGGCTGAAATCACAATTTACATTGTACAGGTTTTGGACTGGTCATTGCTGAGGGCTGAGAAGAGCTAAGGATGAAGGCTGAGCATGACTGACATGCTGAGATCCATCAGCAAACAGGCAGCTAGAGAGAATGAGGGAGTGATTGTTGCAGTGCTCCCTCCCTCCCTGCTTGCACAGAAAGACAGAGGCTGCAGGGAGGAAGCTACCTGAGGTTATTAAGATTAATACTGCTAGAAATTCCAATCAACTCACACAAGGCTGCTCCTCAAGGCTGTCAGATGCCTCCTGCCTTCTCTGAGTCAGGCGGGGCCACATCAATTTTGAATTTCCCAACAGAGATTGCCATGATTTATGAGTTTAGGAGCCTGATAAATGTGGTTAGTTGAAGTGTTCATGAAGTAATTGAATCAGAATAATTTCAGTCAACTGTGCTCAATTGATTTTCTCCAATAACCACAGGAGGGTGCAGTTTTGGATGGAGAGCTTCACCTGAAGGATTGCTATCACAGGGAAGACATTGTGGAACCTGGAATAAGAGCAACTTAATTTTGCTGCCAAGCCTGTATGAGCTCACCTGAGACCCATCAGAACTGGAGAGTAAGTACCTTGAGCTCTCCTGGTATTGCCCCTGGCAGAGGCTGAGTCAGTTCTGGTTTACACATGGTGTGGTATTGTCTGCTGGGAAGGTTCATGAGAGTTTTCCTAGTTAATATTTGAAAACCACTTTAGTGTTAGTTGGGAAGGTGGTGTTCTTTCCACTTGATTCTAGCAAATCATTTTCAGGTGACAAGTGTGAAGAATAACTCTTGGGTTTTGTGAATGTTTCTGGAGTGTTCTTACAGCCAAGGGAGTGCCCGTGAATCCCTGAAGAGTGTTGCATGAAATTAAAAATAAATTTGTCCATATGAGTTTATCATTTGCCTGCTGTAACTTTCCCACTTTGCTGAAGGAGAATGGCATTTGGGGTGTATCATTCTTGAAAAGTACTGGGTGTAAAGTGCTGTAAACCAGGGAAGTCAGCAGGTTACAGTGCTGTGATGACTGGCTAAGGCTGGTAGAGATGGAAAATCCCAGCAGGCAGAACCAGGGAGCAAGCAGAGCAAGTGTGTTGCAGACATGTCTTCCTCTTGTAATTTTTGCAAGCAGGCAAAAATTGAACAGGCTCTAGCACTGCTGCATTCCCCATGTCTGGTGAGACACCTGCAGTGAATTTTGCTCTTTGGAACAGAGTTGTACACCTTCCAACTCTGTTTGTCCCATGAGGATTCTCTGCCTTTGCATTCTGGTAGCTTTTCCCTACTGAATCCTTGAACTGCTCAAGTTTCCCATCACAACAGTATTACCTCTGTCTGCAATTCTATGTTTATCATATGTGGCTTTTCCCTGTAACTCAGAAGTCATAACCAGCTCTGGGCAGCATGCCTCTGTCATTAGGACTTGGGGGTGAGTATTCTGACTGCATAGAAGGATTTGTGACCCTTATGTGAAGTGATCCATGGTTTAGAGCCCATTGTGGAATCTCTGTGGTGGGGTAGATCATACTTAGGTGGCTCAGGCATGTTGAGCAGCTGGTGCACTCAGCTTGTATTGGAAAATAAGTGATGCACTGAATAACAAATCCCTGCTAAAATTCAACTGCTGAAGTGTGGAGATTTTTCTGTGGCTACGTGTGAAATCCTGGAATTAATTCGTGATGGTTCTTCTGTCTCCAGGTGATTTGGATACCATCCCTACCTGCTGGAACTCTAGAATGTCTACATGCCTGGTTTGTGTAGTTTAAATATGTCCTATGGGGTGCAGGAACTCTTAGTGATATGTGCTCAGTGTTGTGGCAGTATTCTCCTATCTAGGAGTACAGTAGAAGTTAGTTAACTTAAGAACCCAATGCTAAGGCTTTTTAAATACTCCCCTTTTTCACTGCTCAACAGTTAGGAAGATGCTTCAATGAGTAACTGTTACTGAATCTTCTTTCTGGGATCTCCTTAGGGTGCATGTTCCCTATTTTCCACATCAATTTTCAAGATCAATCAAGAACATTTTCCAAATCAATTTTGGATGTGGGGCTTAGCACAAAATCAGAGCACAAAATAATTCTGTGAAAAAAAGGTGTTAATAGGAAAAATCAGGATTACAGTAATGCAGCCTGCATTGTCTTGGGTGAGTAGGGAATGGCAGAAGACCATGTGGTGGGACTGTCTCATTTGTGGTTTTGTTTCTACTGCTGTGAAAAGCATTTTCAGTACTTGCATAATTTAGAGCATGACATTATGATTTTCAAAGCTTCAAATTGGAGTAAAGCATTTACATAATCTAATTAAATCATGTAAATGTTTTATGATAATATTCAAGTAAGTGCAAAACTTGTTCTGCAGATGCATCCCATTCTTGGGCCATTGGGGAAACCCTCTTTACACATGCAGATGTATGTTTCTAACCCTGCATGCTCTGGGAGGTTAACAGGGTACTTACTGAATGCTCTGTTCTGACTATAACCTCTGAAGGCTGCTTCATGGAGCATCATCTTCCCAAGAAGCTTGAAGGTAAGCTGGTACCAGAGGGAAAGGCAAAGCAGATTTAAAAGGCTACTTGCAACCTCTTATAATTTGAATGAAAGTGATGCTGCTGCAGTATATAATAAATTGCTTCCATTTCAGTGAACATTGAAATAATCCCATGGTGACCCTCTTAGCAGCAGACCTGCCACATCCAGTATCAGATCTCACAAAGCATGAGCTGTGCTCGGGTGGGAAGCTACCAGGGGAAGCCCCACAAATCCTCCCACTGACTGGTGGGTTTGTTTTTGCCTCTGGCTGCACTAGCTCACAAAATATTGGAAGCACTTGGCCAGCATCCATGATGAGAGATGCTGTCGTGCAGTGAGATTATTTAAATGCTATTTTTTATCAGCACGTTCTCACTCAGCTGTCTTCAACAGCAGTTCTTCATGAATCCTGTCTTTGCTAGGCCATGCTGCTGCAGTCAGCAAATGAATTGAATCCTGATTCTTCCAATCTAGCCAATCTCATGCTAAGCTGCTACTGGGATTCTTCTAGAAAAATAGAGCCCTGCTTTGCTAAAATCATTCATGGAATTAGCAGAGATAGGTTATTCAAGATGAGTTTACTCACTGTTTTAAATGAACTCATTGCCTTTGACTTTTATCAGTGCTGTACTGAGTGTACTCTGGGCACAGAGTAGGTTGGGAGTAGCCCTGAAGAGAAGGACTTGGGGGTGTTGATAGATGAGAAGCTCAACACGAGCCAGCAGTGCTCGTGCAGCCCAGAAGGCCAACTGCATCTTGGGATGGATCAAGAGAAGTGTGGCCAGCAGGTCAAGAGAGGAGATTCTCCCCCTTTGCTCTGGTGAGNTCCAGCAATAGGATGAGGGGAAACAGTTTTAAACTGAGGGGCAATAGGTTTAGATTGTCCCAGAGGGGTTGTGGATGCCCCATTCCTGGAGGTGTTCAAGGCCAGGTTGGATGAGGCCTTGAGCAACCTAGTCCCTCACCTAGACAGCATCCCTGCCCTTGGTGGGGGAGGTTGGATTAGATGATCCCTGAGGTCTCTTCCAACCTAAACCATTCTTTGATTCTGTGATCTGCTCCAAGTGCTGTCAGAAATGTGTGTGTGCACTGCTAGGTGTCCTTTGCTTTCCCAGTAGATGTGAAGGTCTTGGACATCATCTGTGCCAGGCTTGATGAAACCCACGTTGTTAGCAACACAGGATTTCCTGCACACGTGGTCTTGACCTGGTTTGTGCATATACTGTGACTGTGCTAAGCTGAGCAGCTCTGATTTTTATCTGGAAATGTGGATGTTTTCAGGGAAGCCTGCATCTAACACACCTCTAAATCTGCAGATTTTATTCTTTACTGTCACGGTACATAATATAAAAAGTTGTAAATTAGTTTGGAGCTCAGTGGTATGGAAAGCTCTGAATATGTGAAAGTCATTGCTAAAGTAGCTCAGAGAAAGGTGAAATATATCAGTAGTGAATTAAGTCTTAGCTAATTAGACGTAGAAATCTAATTACTTTGCAGATTTTTCATCTAATTTTTTAAAGGAAGTGAAGCTGGTGTAAATTTAAAATGGAAGCTGAGCTATTCAGCACGTAGTGGGAAGTGCCAAGGAGAACAACACAGTGACCTTATTTGCAGCTGCACATGCATCATGTGTAGGAATGCTTGTCATAGCCATAATGATTTAACATCAGGGCAGCTCAATATTTCTTGGTTCTTCCTCCACAGTGTAGGCAGTTTCCTTTAGAGGTGGAATGGGAAGCTGTAGGTGGTTGTGGTGAAAAATGGTAGTGCTGGAGAGGTGCCCTTTAGTACAAAATCCAGCACCCTTTGCTTGAGTTCACTCCTGAAAAAAAGAATTTGCAAAGTCATAGCCAGGGGAATGAAGTCACAGCTGGGGGAAGTTGCAGTTTGGACATGGTTGGATTCTGCATTTTTTGATTGCTCAGCTGTTGATTATAGAATGTTTAAGCAGAGCAGGTGACATTGGGGAGAAATTTAAAGCTGCTGAATTTTTTTAAGTTGCAAAGACTCTCATTGCAGAAAAGAATCTTTTTAGTTTCAAACCAGACAGATTTTGGTTATAGTAGATAAATTTAGACATAAAAGCTGTTAGTGTTTGGGGTTAAATTCAACTCTAGGACATTTACCTTAGTATAGCTCTCCATAATTAGGGCATTTTCTAGGAGTATAATTATTAACTGCCAGTAAATATCCCGTGGGAATTGCTGTTAAGAGTTCCATAATAAAATCCCTTTCAGCTACCTTTTCATCCTATATCAACTTTGAGCCTGATATTTAAATTCTACTGAAGGATCTCAGGTGTCAGTCTTTCAAATGTGTGGCTGCTTACCCATCAAGCTCTGTAAATACCTGATTCACAGGCATCCATGGTCATTGGATCACTTCAGTTTTTCTGTTAAACTCTTCCTGGTGTATATTCCTCTCCCAGTGAGGCATGCACACTTCAAGAGGAAATAGAGCATTTAATTCAGATTTTTTTAACTGCTAAAAATTGTAATTTAGGTTTCAGATTGGTGGTTGTCAATTCTTATTTCTGGATTATTTCCATATTTGACAAGAATTTGATCAGAAGAGGCAACCCCAGACAGATAACAGATACTCTCTTGGTATCCTTGGTAGTAACTCTAAACATGAGGTGTTATCACTGCTAGAAGGAGCCACTGTCTGCAAAAGATGATGCTAACTTGAGAAAGTGCAGTTAGAAAACCTGAGCTGAAAAATAAAATTACTGGACAGAATTTGTTGAGTTGTCACTCAAACCAGGTTTCAAATTCAGGTAAATTGAACTGGAAGTTACCTGTGAATGTGCCTGAAAACGTGCCTCAGGGTCTTGAGATTGTGTCCAGAAACTCAGGTTTTAGGTCATCCTTTTCCCCATTCAGGAAACATGACATTCTGTTGGTATTTATTAATGGCACAATGATTGAAGGAAACACCTGTTGGTGCAGTTTTATCTTAGATAAATGTGCAGCTGGAAGAGAGTAGTTAGAGGGTTAGTGCCCAGATTGTTATTTTAAATGTCAGAGGCAGTTCAGCAGCCAAGATGTGTCTGCAGCAACATCCTTACCACAGCACAGGATCTAGTTGGAGATGGAAACAAGCTGTCTCATGTGCTCCAGAGCTGGCTCTAGGTCATGGAGCTGTTTGCCATGTTGTATGATCACAAAAACATCAGTTTTTCTTTCACCCCTGAAGAATACAAATATCAGCCAAAATGAACAGAACAGCAATACGTTGGAAGAATAAAATCTCTGCACTGGACTCAATATTAGAATCATGTTTAGAGCTGGAAGGGACCTCCAAAGGTCACCTACTCTTGCAAAGTATGGTCAGCTAAGATGGCACATCTTAAGTGTTGAGAAAGGAGTTTAATTAAAAAAAAAAAAGCCTTCAGTGCATCTGGCAATGAAAAAAAAATATTAATTTTGTTTAATTTTTAATCAGCCAGCCCGAGACAACCACTGAGCACTACTTGCCAATTAGAATACTAATGAACTGCACACTGGGTTAGCCTGTTTTCAAAAGACAGCAAACAATGCACTCAGAGTTGAGGGATTCTGTTTTGTTTCAGTCAAGTCTTCACATATTTACCTTCTCACTTAGGAAGAATACAAGAAATGTTTACCTTGTTTTCCTCCTTTAAAAATCCCATCCCATGGTTAATTTTTTTTCAAGTGTAAAAAGCACAGAAAGTAGTTAAGTGGCTTTCTTGAAAACATTCTTGAAAAACATATAAACAATTTAAAACATTAATCTTCACTGTTTGGGGCACCTTCCCTGCTTTAAGCAGTTTCTGTGTTTTTGTTTGTTTGTTTTCATTCTTCCTCTAGTGTATTTGCATCTCTGCTGTTCTGCACCAGTTTGAAGTCTTTGTTTTTCATGCTTCCTATAAATTAGATATTGTAGTTATTGGCCTATAGTGTGCAATTTCACCAAAGATAGTCAGGTTGAAGGAAGAAATAAATTGCCCATGCCTGAAGTGTTTGTTTTTTATAACCTTTATAGACAGCTGTCTGTAGCAAGGCTGAATATACTAGGAAATGCTTAATGAATTTAGATGAGTTCTGAAACATAAATTAAGTAGCCTAACCATCCAAAGTAGCCATGGCATCCTGGCCTCACAATGAAATGGGTATTTTAGTGCCCCCTCTGTGGCACGTTGTCAAACACAATGATGGAATTACACCCTAGCTGGGATGAAGGATTCACACTAGTTCACATTAGACTCTTCCAGTCCCAGCTTTAAAAGTTAGTGAAGGCTACAGCTGACTGTTCTGAGATGTCATCTTTTGGATGGAATCCTTTTGGATGGAATTCTCTTGCATCTAATCCTTTCATTTGCTCTTCCAGCAGGTTGGTGGCTGCTGAACACTGGTGCTTCCCTGAAGCCCTGGCCCAAGGCTTGGGGCAGATCTTTGCTGAGGGTGGCAAAAGAGCTGATGCAAGGCCCCAGAAAGCCAGCCTTGCTGCATCTCCTCTCAGCAGCAGAAGCTGAGTTGAGGTAAAGCCATTATTACTAAGGCAATGGAGACCAATTTTACCCCAGGTAGAGTGATTGGTCTGCATCCCTGTGCTTTCAGCAGGGAACAGAGCAACTAGGCTGACTCTTGAGAGCTTTTGGGGCCTCTATTCAGTTAGCTCTTCATTCTGCTGTCCTCCTCTCCTCCCAGCAGGAGCCATCAGTAACATACATCTTAGGCTTGGGAGGTAAAACTCAGTTCTTTTCCAAGCTCTGCAGGTTCCAGAATATTACAGGATAACTATGGAGAAAATAAACCTGTTTTCTGTTGTCAAAATTGTTCAGGCTTCTTTTGCTTAGCAAATTTGTGGTGTTTATAAGGACAGGTTGAAGTGAATAAAGTCCATACCTGAAAGTAAAGGTTTCCTCAGAAGTCTCAAGCAGACCTTGACAGAAATATGATCTATTTTATCCAGGAGAAAATTAACAAAATGAGAGGAAGACTTTTATAACCATCTCTCTCTTACACTTGCTTTGAGGCATCAATCAGATTATCTTTTAAACTGAATAAACAAACCTGCTCTACAGAGCAGAGCAGCATAGAAGTTTATTCAAATACATCCAACTAAAAAAAGGGAGAGAAACTGTACCACCAGATAAATATAAATAATATAAACATAAGTATAATATCCCATCTCCTAGTCACAACACTAAATGTGTTGTTGGATGAAATTGCAGATAATAATTTGAAGATTGAACCAATATTCTTTTGATATTGTGTTGCTTCAAGTTACTTTGTTTATTCTACAGATTTTAACATGCAGATTAGGAATTACTTTTTTTAGGAGAATGATGAATGTGTATGTAAGTAACATCTGGAAAATGCACTGAGATGCCACTGTCATGAACACATAAAAATATCTGGCTAGACATAAAAGACCTGATTAGCAAACTCAAAAACATCCTCCAGCTTCATTATGCTGTTGGAAAATGAGGGAGGGTGATTCTTCATTTGGAAAAAAAGAGGCAGGTTGGTTCTTTGAGGAGAGAGAAAATGCAAGTTTCAAGCAAGCCAAGCACATTTTCAATGCAATCAGGTCTTGCATTCCCAGCTACATGCACAGAAATGTAGCTGCTGTCCTTCCAGTGACTGAAGCAGCAATGTTAATAGGTTCCAAGCACAGACAAGTGCTATCTGTTGCCAGAAAAAAAGCACAGTAATTGGAAGCAATTAGGAGAGTGTACTCTGAATACAAAACAAGTTGAGGCTGCTTGTGCTGTTTGATCAGTTCAGTGTTGCTGTGAGACCTGGAGAGAATGTATCCAGCCCAGGAAAATTCTTCTTGTATGCTTGGGAGATAGAGCTACATCACTTGACATCTTCAGTTTGTTTTCTCCTTCTAACCCTAAGTGCAGGCAGGGACAATTAAAAGGAGTAAGTGTGGGGACATTTTCAATCTGGCTACTTTCCTGTAATCCCAGTGTGAATATATGACACCTTGCCCTTTCAACCCTCTTTTTCACTATACATAGGATGGTTGAGGAGCTCAGAGAAGACCTTGTTGCTTCCAGTGGTAAGAATTTCAACTAGCAGCAATTAAGTCAAAAAAATAGATTTAAATAGGAGACAAGGAATCTAAAAGAAAATACCTAGTTCTGTAAGCAGGCATGCTTAATATACTTCATTATGGAAAAGCTCTGTAAGCTACATTTTGGACTCACTCCACATTTTGGAGTACACCTTTGTTCAGAAACTTCTCATTAAGCACCATTTCTAGACATCTCTTTGTGTATTGTGTATATCTATATAATCTCTTTGTGCATTGAGGTTTACACTTCTTCAGCATTATAGATAATTTTTTTCTGCATCTTCAATTGTGCCATATGGGTATAGCTATGGGAAATGCTGAACTTATTCTAGGTTATGGGTTTGTTTTGTTATGAGTCGGGCAGCAGTTAAATGGCAATTTTGCTTTGGCAAATGGCCAGGAGTAATAGTTTCCTGGTCATTTATTGATTGTTTAGAAATCACTCTATGACCACATCATCTTTGTTATTCTTAACACATCTGTATCAAAGGCTGATTGCTAGATTACTTTGTGGAGCTGAGGAAAATTGAAAAAGAAATGATAGGACAAGAGGAAATGGCCTCGAGTTGCACTGGAGGAGGATATTGGGGGAAAAATTTATTCACAGAAAGGGTTGTAAAGCACTGGAATAGACTGTGGGAAAGTGATGGAGTGCCCAGCCCTGGAGGCATTTAAAAGATGTGTAGATGTGGCACTGGGGGACATGGTGCAGTGTTTACCTGGTGCTGGTGGGTTAATGGTTGGACTTGATGAACTTAAAGGTCTCTTCCAACCAACATAATTCTATGATTGTGTAATATAAAATAAACCTTGCAAAATGAAAACACAGCCTGTTGTGTTTTCACCCCCCTAATGAGGGGTTTGGGGGTTTTATTTGTTTTAATTATTTGCTCCAGTGGAACATTAAGAGTTTTTAGGATTGTTAATAATACATAACATTCCCAGAAGCTGATAGTTACTGTGAGGGAAAAGGTTTAGGAGACTAAAAATGTGCTCTTAGTTTGTATTTTCACTTGTAAAGTGAGTAAAACGTCTATGTATTTTTAAGCTATGCTACCATGGCTCTTGGGAAACATTGCAGTTGATTAAAACATTGGGCAGAGCAGGTGTATCTGACTCCAATTCATCAGCAGTAAGAGTCTATGAACCTCAGCTTATTAGGGCTGTATTAATGATGTGATTAATGGTGTAGTACTTCTTCCCTCAGTTTTGCTCAGGAGGTTGTCTTCCATCATAACAGGTCCTCATCAGGGAAAAATCTGGGGTAAAGTCTATTAATAGACTCCCATCTCAAGGCTGTCAACTGTGAAGCTCATTGGAGATTGACACTTTGCAGGTAAAACCAAACCTTTACTAGAAAACACAATATTAGCAAGGGAAAAAATAGAGGGGGAATGAAGTTACATGCTGAAGACGACCCTGGACAGACCCATTGAAGTGCCACTCCTGACATCTTTCTGGTTGGCAATGAAACGTGGGTCCTCCATGGCTACAGTTTTCTCATTTCTAATCAAAATTTATCATTTCTAATGAAATGTTCTCAGATCTGAAGTCCAGCTTGAGTTGTCTAGTTTCTCAGCCTCTCTTTCTAGGCACAAGCAATGAGCTTTGTCCTTGTACCCTCCTTCCACGAGACATCACAGGGCTGCTACCACATTTCTCATGTCAGTTCAACTGTTGTTTTTATACATCTTAGCTGGTATTTGTCAGGCCAACTGAATGTGAAAAATGTAATTAATAATCTGCTCTCAGTTGAGCTCTGACTGTTGTTGCTACTAATTCTGCTTGACACCAATAGATCTCCTTCATGAAGACTAATGCAAAAAGTCATTAAGCCCTCTGGCTTTCTCTTAATCATCTCTACATTCTCTCTAAATAGCTGGCTAATGTAGTCATTCCAGTTGTAAAGGCTGAAAATCTGCTTTACTTTTTTGCAGTTGACTTTATAGATGCTTTGCTGTGTTTAATTTCTCATGGCTGCCTGGATTTGGAGTTGTATGGAAATCTCTGGAGGGAGAGATTGCTCCTTCCCCAAGAGCATGCTCAGCAGGGACACCTTTCTGGAAGGTAGAAAGGTTTTAAAACAAAACAAATGGGAAAAAGAGATTTAGGAGACAGGCAGGTAACAGGTACACAGGGGCCAGGAGAAGGTTGTGTGTTTATACATATGGGAAGGACATAGCAGCTGCTGGATTAAAATAAGACTGAAAAGGAAAAACTTAGTCTGTAAGGATGTGGTAAATAAAGTTTAGTTTACAGAGCTAATTTATATAATATTATTACTATAATTTATATAGTAGTTGACCAGTATGAGACTTCCCTATTAAAAAAATTACAAATTCCTTTGTTCTACTTGATGTGTAGACATTGAAAGCACCTTGGTGTTTTGGAGCACTAAATTTTAGGGCAGGTTATGAGCAGATCCACTTGAGAATTGTGCCTAACCTGGTCTCTGTTCAGCTATGACCACAGGGTTCCTTTGTTTCTTATGGCCATGTTTTGGGTATTGATCTTCTTGCTTGTGCTCCAGCTGCTTGTTCCATTCTTTTATGATCTTCTTCAGTGTCCTGACCTAGTTGGAAAGCTGCTTTGCTGTGCTTGAGGTCACTGAGGAAGTCATGTTTTAGCAAGGCTAATCTCTTATGGTGCTTCCATCTTTTTACGTGGAGATGGACAGAATTTCTGGCTGTGTTTAGTAGTTGTCTCCTGTGCTGCCAACTCTATTTTACTTTTTTTGTGGATTTTTTGTGCCTTGAAAACAGCAATTATGCCTGATTTAAAAGATAAAAGGCTAGACACATAGCCCAGAATGTAGGGTTCAGTCCCAGCTTTCCTCAGGAGAAATTACATCCTCTTAAACTCCTGGCTTCTTGCTGTGACATTGTCTGGCCTTCAGCTACCAGCAACCAGTTTCTTCCTTGTGCAGCTACCAGGTTAGTCTTACTACCAGTTCCTATTCTGTCCAGCTGGCCAAGTGGTTCATTACAGTGGCCTTTGTATCCTTTGGCATCCTCCTGATTACAGGTACAGCTCTGACCAGCTCCTTTAGCTCTCCTTGCTTCCAAAAAATGTTTATAGCAGCAGTCATCACTGAATCAGAAATCTGCTGCCCAGAGCACAAATGTTGGTGTTTCTTCTCTCAACAACAGTTTAGGACAATGGCCATGAAATTCAGAATCCTAACTGGGCATGGCTTAAAGCTACAGGTAGAACACACAGATGGTTATGGTTTTACTGTTTGTCCTCTTGGGTCTTCTGTGCATTATCTCATTTATTGACTGTTGTTGTATCCCCTCAGGAATTTCTTCCATTTATTGCTTAAACATATCATGCTATGGAAAGCATTAGTAAGCTGGTGTTAGTTGCAAACTCATGAATTTCCCATCTTTTTCTTCACCTCCAAACACTCAACCCTGGGATATTGAACTCTACCTGTTTGTATTCTGAAGAAGAAAGAAGCAGCAATAGAAGATTTGTGACTGCATTGGTGAAGAGGGACACAGAGGACTTCCATTTAAATCAAGTCCTGAAATGTTCATGTTTAATGAACAATGGGAGAGAACTGGTAAGGATAGAAAATATTTAGCCCCAGCACTGGAGTATGTGATAAGGAAATTCACCACAGCTATTACAAGACACTCAAACAACACTTAAAAGACATTTACTGTGCAAACCCTTGTTGAAAATAGTTTGGCCTCACTGTTGTGATAAAGTGCAATATTATTTAGAAAATTACCAAGGATTTAACAAAGTGCTTAAAATGATCTGAAGCAAAGTTGGAAAAATAAGATGAAATATTCTATGGTTGTGATATTTTAAAAATAATATATTTATATTGGGGGTGCAACTAATTGCAGGAAGGTATTGAAGCAGCAGTCAG
>VYZU01047270.1:25582-54920 GCA_013401355.1 Ceyx cyanopectus | reverse complement strand
GATATGCAAATGATTTGAACCATTAAAGAGAAAGATAAAAGGAAACCCAAACACTCTTTGTACACAGCTTTTATGACAGCAGTTATTTATTTTGCAGGAGACATTATTTTGANGATTCAAACTTTGAATGTTTTAACTCCACACCAGAAAAATACCATCCTTCAGAGAAAAGCAGCAGCTCAGAGGCTGTGTTCTATTGCTAGCATTTAACAAATCACTGTCATGACTTTAGACAATTGATTTACCTTTTCTACACACAGTGTCCTCNACTGGAGCAAGTTCTAGTGCAGCTTGACAGAACTCAAGGCTGCTTTGCAGTGCTGCAGAGGCAGGTGATGCCTGGAAACATCCCTTAGTTTTGGAAGGCTTCACCTCACAGCACAGATTCTGCACCCAGCTTTCACCAGTGGTCTGACAGAGGTGGTGTTCTTAAATCCCCACTGCTAGGCAGCAGTTTATGTTCACACTTTGGGTTACTTGGTTGTCTCACCTTTGGAGGAAAACAAGAGTGGATTACGGCTGGTTCCCCTCTTCTGTGAAGCTTCCTCTGCTATAGCTTAATTCCCACACAATCTATGATTGTTTACCAGTGCTATAATGTACCTTCTATAGGNGAAAAAAAAAAAGAAGTTGGAGGACTTTTTATGTTTTCTCTGGTTGTTAGGAGACCTTCCATATTGATTTACTGCTGTTCTTTGTAGCTGAAGAAGAAAGGCTTCTGTGAGAGACCTCTAGGTAGACAACATTTACTTGGACTTGGGATTTGGTTCAAAATTAAGCAATTCTCACTTGCAAAAGTTATAAGCAGCTCAGCTCCAAGCCAATGTAATGAAATCTGCCTGAAAATGTTGATACAGCCTGTCAGAGCTGTGTGTGAGAGATGTCTCCCTACAGCAATGAGCACCTCCACAACATGGTCCTCAGAAAGCTCCACTTGTGCAGTTCAAGTTTTAAAGGTCCATACTTTTGTATGTGACAACCCTGAGATTACCTGTGTATCAGCATTAATGTATGAAATCTTGCAATTGCTTTTCAGGAAAATGGGAATTCCATCTTTATTCAGATCACATCCCTTTGGGGTTATTTACTGTTTCTTTTATATGATTTTTGTCCTGTCAAAAGTTCCTTGGAATTCCTTGTAGCAATGCAGCTTTGTTTAGGCTAGAGGAAGCAGGTGGAGTTAAAGATATGTAATGACAAAGTAGTTTGATAATAAATCATTAATGTTTACTCTACTGATGTTTTCTTAGTAACTAGAGCTTGCTGGATTTTGAACTGAAGTCCTGAAAATTCCTGATACTAGATAGACAAAACTCACTCTTTAATTTGTAATTATTATTATTTTACTTGTGAGGTTTAATTTGAGGTCAGTCTAAATGATTTTCTATTATTATCTTAAAATATTTTTTATTTTTCTGCAAGTTAATATTTCATGGTAGGACATGGCTGCTCCTAGTGATACAGAATGTTTGTCTCATTTAGGACTGTGGTACTTGACAACGGGGTCTGTACTGTAACTGTGAGATGATGCCTCTGAAAAAAACCCAATTCTTTCAATCTCTTCAGAGCAGCTGTGTTCACTCTTAATTTACATCCAGAGGCATTTGTAAATATGCAAGAGGGACCTCTGAGAAGTGATGTAGCCTCTTTGCCCATAAAACACCCCTGGATAGCCAAGTATATTCACACCCATCATTTAAAAACAAAACACCACACCAAAATGATCTTACAGCAGTGTCAGTGGGAAAAGACAGATGCTGCTCTGGGGACTCAGGTGCAGGTGAAAGAGACCAGTCCAAAAAGGCAGAAGATTGAATTCCCATCAAGTTATTTGATTTATTAGATGACAGTCTGTAGCATAAACTTACCTCCCAGTTTCCTACCAGTCTACTTCAAATTAAAAATGGAGCAGAGATGGCTGGAGGTGGTTGGCTATTGGAGTGTTTTCTCCACACATTGGCTACCAAGGTCATTGACCCATCCCTTTCAGAACCCCATTGGAGTGAGTGCAGCCCTGCCCTAGGAACTCAGCCTATCCCCTTCTGCTGTGAGCTGCACTAGCAGCTTTCCTCACGTGAAACTGTGTTTACAGAGAGCAGATGGAGCTGGCCTCACACAAGCCAGCAGCAGCAGCTCATCTTAGTAACCCTGCAAAGCAGGGGAGGACAGTGAGTCTCTGCTCTCTGTTTTCAGAACCCTGCAGTAATTACTGCCTAGCATCTGGAACAGAAATAAAGTGCTCAGCATCAGAATTTCTGAGATGACACTGTTTTCATTATATGCTTAATTTTTCAAAGAGCATAAAGGTAGATATATCAAAAATGCCAAGGAGTCCCTTTTAATTAAAGCCTCTATTTTTTTTTCCTTCTCTAGATATGCAAATGATTTGAACCATTAAAGAGAAAGATAAAAGGAAACCCAAACACTCTTTGTACACAGCTTTTATGACAGCAGTTATTTATTTTGCAGGAGACATTATTTTGACTGGAGCAAGTTCTAGTGCAGCTTGACAGAACTCAAGGCTGCTTTGCAGTGCTGCAGAGGCAGGTGATGCCTGGAAACATCCCTTAGTTTTGGAAGGCTTCACCTCACAGCACAGATTCTGCACCCAGCTTTCACCAGTGGTCTGACAGAGGTGGTGTTCTTAAATCCCCACTGCTAGGCAGCAGTTTATGTTCACACTTTGGGTTACTTGGTTGTCTCACCTTTGGAGGAAAACAAGAGTGGATTACGGCTGGTTCCCCTCTTCTGTGAAGCTTCCTCTGCTATAGCTTAATTCCCACACAATCTATGATTGTTTACCAGTGCTATAATGTACCTTCTATAGGGAACATATAATGTACCTTCTCTTCAGAACAATGGCACATTATCTTTGGAAAATATGCAGAACTGACAGCAGGTGACACAGTGTCTCTGTCCATTGGTGGTGGGGTTCACTGAGGTAATTAAATACCCCTGGCACTATCAGCCTTGAAATAGTTAGCAAGGACATTCAGTTCTGTACTTCACTGGAGATGCTGCCTGCCTTCTCAATACCAGGCCTAGCAGCCAAAGAAGTTGAAATTAACTTATCCAAATGCTAAAGTGCTTATTCAGGCAAAAAAACCCCCACTGTTTTTCTTAGATAAAGATTAAATAAAAACTGAACCAGGAATTCTGGAACTGGCCCCTTAAAAGCTGGAAGACAACACTTCAGAGACAACTGATTGAAAGTCAGTAAGAGCTCAGTACAGAGATTTTTTTTTTTATTTTTATTTTTTTCTTATATATTATCTACAAGCACAAGCTTTCATATTTTTTANAGTCCTGAAAATTCCTGATACTAGATAGACAAAACTCACTCTTTAATTTGTAATTATTATTATTTTACTTGTGAGGTTTAATTTGAGGTCAGTCTAAATGATTTTCTATTATTATCTTAAAATATTTTTTATTTTTCTGCAAGTTAATATTTCATGGTAGGACATGGCTGCTCCTAGTGATACAGAATGTTTGTCTCATTTAGGACTGTGGTACTTGACAACGGGGTCTGTACTGTAACTGTGAGATGATGCCTCTGAAAAAAACCCAATTCTTTCAATCTCTTCAGAGCAGCTGTGTTCACTCTTAATTTACATCCAGAGGCATTTGTAAATATGCAAGAGGGACCTCTGAGAAGTGATGTAGCCTCTTTGCCCATAAAACACCCCTGGATAGCCAAGTATATTCACACCCATCATTTAAAAACAAAACACCACACCAAAATGATCTTACAGCAGTGTCAGTGGGAAAAGACAGATGCTGCTCTGGGGACTCAGGTGCAGGTGAAAGAGACCAGTCCAAAAAGGCAGAAGATTGAATTCCCATCAAGTTATTTGATTTATTAGATGACAGTCTGTAGCATAAACTTACCTCCCAGTTTCCTACCAGTCTACTTCAAATTAAAAATGGAGCAGAGATGGCTGGAGGTGGTTGGCTATTGGAGTGTTTTCTCCACACATTGGCTACCAAGGTCATTGACCCATCCCTTTCAGAACCCCATTGGAGTGAGTGCAGCCCTGCCCTAGGAACTCAGCCTATCCCCTTCTGCTGTGAGCTGCACTAGCAGCTTTCCTCACGTGAAACTGTGTTTACAGAGAGCAGATGGAGCTGGCCTCACACAAGCCAGCAGCAGCAGCTCATCTTAGTAACCCTGCAAAGCAGGGGAGGACAGTGAGTCTCTGCTCTCTGTTTTCAGAACCCTGCAGTAATTACTGCCTAGCATCTGGAACAGAAATAAAGTGCTCAGCATCAGAATTTCTGAGATGACACTGTTTTCATTATATGCTTAATTTTTCAAAGAGCATAAAGGTAGATATATCAAAAATGCCAAGGAGTCCCTTTTAATTAAAGCCTCTATTTTTTTTTCCTTCTCTAGATATGCAAATGATTTGAACCATTAAAGAGAAAGATAAAAGGAAACCCAAACACTCTTTGTACACAGCTTTTATGACAGCAGTTATTTATTTTGCAGGAGACATTATTTTGACTGGAGCAAGTTCTAGTGCAGCTTGACAGAACTCAAGGCTGCTTTGCAGTGCTGCAGAGGCAGGTGATGCCTGGAAACATCCCTTAGTTTTGGAAGGCTTCACCTCACAGCACAGATTCTGCACCCAGCTTTCACCAGTGGTCTGACAGAGGTGGTGTTCTTAAATCCCCACTGCTAGGCAGCAGTTTATGTTCACACTTTGGGTTACTTGGTTGTCTCACCTTTGGAGGAAAACAAGAGTGGATTACGGCTGGTTCCCCTCTTCTGTGAAGCTTCCTCTGCTATAGCTTAATTCCCACACAATCTATGATTGTTTACCAGTGCTATAATGTACCTTCTATAGGGAACATATAATGTACCTTCTCTTCAGAACAATGGCACATTATCTTTGGAAAATATGCAGAACTGACAGCAGGTGACACAGTGTCTCTGTCCATTGGTGGTGGGGTTCACTGAGGTAATTAAATACCCCTGGCACTATCAGCCTTGAAATAGTTAGCAAGGACATTCAGTTCTGTACTTCACTGGAGATGCTGCCTGCCTTCTCAATACCAGGCCTAGCAGCCAAAGAAGTTGAAATTAACTTATCCAAATGCTAAAGTGCTTATTCAGGCAAAAAAACCCCCACTGTTTTTCTTAGATAAAGATTAAATAAAAACTGAACCAGGAATTCTGGAACTGGCCCCTTAAAAGCTGGAAGACAACACTTCAGAGACAACTGATTGAAAGTCAGTAAGAGCTCAGTACAGAGATTTTTTTTTTTATTTTTATTTTTTTCTTATATATTATCTACAAGCACAAGCTTTCATATTTTTTAAATGTAAAAATGCATACAGATCATTATATATATAAAAATCAACTAGCCTTGTAGCAAACTGCCAGGTGCAACTGTCCCCAGGTTTGGGGACAACTTGTCTGGATCCAGGTGCAAACCCAGTGGCTGATCCTCACTTGCATCTGTGGCTGCACCGAGCCCCCAGATATGAAGGTTCTCAAAGTTCTAGGGAAGTCTTGGTTCCTGATCCAGGTCTTGCAGCATGGGCATGACTAACTCTTCATCAATTGAAGATAAATATTTAAAAACTTCATAAATGACAGTCAACTTGTTGTAGGTAACAAGTATCCATTTCACATTTCCTCCCCCTTTTTTGTTTCTTGTCCTTCCCATCCTCCCTCTGCAGAAATTATAATGGGCAGAGGAGAGGAATTTAATGGTAGTGTCATGTATGTACATTTAAAGAGCTGCAGTAGAAACAGAATTTGAGCTGTTGATGACTGCTGTGGA
Organism: Ceyx cyanopectus; assembly: GCA_013401355.1. Taxonomy (NCBI): domain Eukaryota; kingdom Metazoa; phylum Chordata; class Aves; order Coraciiformes; family Alcedinidae; genus Ceyx; species Ceyx cyanopectus. The sequence goes on along the minus strand of VYZU01047270.1, from coordinate 49,128 downwards.
AAGGTCAGCTGGGGTTTCAGGTAGTATTTGGCTTTTTCAACACTCGGGCACTTTTTTGGCTCAATTTGCACATTGTACAAATATGTCACATTTATAGCATAGCCAATAATATGTTGCAAGACTGTAAGCAACAGTAAATCAGATTGCATTTAATGCTGTGTAATATGTATCAACAGATTATAATATATATTATAACTGGCTTGACAAGCAGCCTGCTACACCAAGGGGGGTGAGAAAAGCAATTAAGTAAAGCAAATTGTGTTTGTGTGGGAGAAAAGCTTACAAAATATCAGCCTCCTTTTTGGCCCAGTGTTTCTCAAGGTCCTCAGTTTCCAAATTCAGTGTTTGCAAAGGAATGTTACTATTTTTATTAGAGGTTCTTTATGTAACAAGTCATGTTTACAGGGTGAAACATTCTCTTTCACCAAGATTTTATAATTTCTCTATACAAACATTATAAAAGAATTTACTGAGATCCTTCTAAAAAGGATTAGGACCAGAACTTTGCCTCTCCTTCCTTTCAACTCTCCTAATATGATTATAATTATTTCACCTTGTCATTCATATATTACCTTTTTGTCTTTTAAATGCAGCTCAATTCTGAACCCNAAAATGATCTTACAGCAGTGTCAGTGGGAAAAGACAGATGCTGCTCTGGGGACTCAGGTGCAGGTGAAAGAGACCAGTCCAAAAAGGCAGAAGATTGAATTCCCATCAAGTTATTTGATTTATTAGATGACAGTCTGTAGCATAAACTTACCTCCCAGTTTCCTACCAGTCTACTTCAAATTAAAAATGGAGCAGAGATGGCTGGAGGTGGTTGGCTATTGGAGTGTTTTCTCCACACATTGGCTACCAAGGTCATTGACCCATCCCTTTCAGAACCCCATTGGAGTGAGTGCAGCCCTGCCCTAGGAACTCAGCCTATCCCCTTCTGCTGTGAGCTGCACTAGCAGCTTTCCTCACGTGAAACTGTGTTTACAGAGAGCAGATGGAGCTGGCCTCACACAAGCCAGCAGCAGCAGCTCATCTTAGTAACCCTGCAAAGCAGGGGAGGACAGTGAGTCTCTGCTCTGTGTTTTCAGAACCCTGCAGTAATTACTGCCTAGCATCTGGAACAGAAATAAAGTGCTCAGCATCAGAATTTCTGAGATGACACTGTTTTCATTATATGCTTAATTTTTCAAAGAGCATAAAGGTAGATATATCAAAAATGCCAAGGAGTCCCTTTTAATTAAAGCCTCTATTTTTTTTTCCTTCTCTAGATATGCAAATGATTTGAACCATTAAAGAGAAAGATAAAAGGAAACCCAAACACTCTTTGTACACAGCTTTTATGACAGCAGTTATTTATTTTGCAGGAGACATTATTTTGACTGGAGCAAGTTCTAGTGCAGCTTGACAGAACTCAAGGCTGCTTTGCAGTGCTGCAGAGGCAGGTGATGCCTGGAAACATCCCTTAGTTTTGGAAGGCTTCACCTCACAGCACAGATTCTGCACCCAGCTTTCACCAGTGGTCTGACAGAGGTGGTGTTCTTAAATCCCCACTGCTAGGCAGCAGTTTATGTTCACACTTTGGGTTACTTGGTTGTCTCACCTTTGGAGGAAAACAAGAGTGGATTACGGCTGGTTCCCCTCTTCTGTGAAGCTTCCTCTGCTATAGCTTAATTCCCACACAATCTATGATTGTTTACCAGTGCTATAATGTACCTTCTATAGGGAACATATAATGTACCTTCTCTTCAGAACAATGGCACATTATCTTTGGAAAATATGCAGAACTGACAGCAGGTGACACAGTGTCTCTGTCCATTGGTGGTGGGGTTCACTGAGGTAATTAAATACCCCTGGCACTATCAGCCTTGAAATAGTTAGCAAGGACATTCAGTTCTGTACTTCACTGGAGATGCTGCCTGCCTTCTCAATACCAGGCCTAGCAGCCAAAGAAGTTGAAATTAACTTATCCAAATGCTAAAGTGCTTATTCAGGCAAAAAAACCCCCACTGTTTTTCTTAGATAAAGATTAAATAAAAACTGAACCAGGAATTCTGGAACTGGCCCCTTAAAAGCTGGAAGACAACACTTCAGAGACAACTGATTGAAAGTCAGTAAGAGCTCAGTACAGAGATTTTTTTTTTTATTTTTATTTTTTTCTTATATATTATCTACAAGCACAAGCTTTCATATTTTTTAAATGTAAAAATGCATACAGATCATTATATATATAAAAATCAACTAGCCTTGTAGCAAACTGCCAGGTGCAACTGTCCCCAGGTTTGGGGACAACTTGTCTGGATCCAGGTGCAAACCCAGTGGCTGATCCTCACTTGCATCTGTGGCTGCACCGAGCCCCCAGATATGAAGGTTCTCAAAGTTCTAGGGAAGTCTTGGTTCCTGATCCAGGTCTTGCAGCATGGGCATGACTAACTCTTCATCAATTGAAGATAAATATTTAAAAACTTCATAAATGACAGTCAACTTGTTGTAGGTAACAAGTATCCATTTCACATTTCCTCCCCCTTTTTTGTTTCTTGTCCTTCCCATCCTCCCTCTGCAGAAATTATAATGGGCAGAGGAGAGGAATTTAATGGTAGTGTCATGTATGTACATTTAAAGAGCTGCAGTAGAAACAGAATTTGAGCTGTTGATGACTGCTGTGGAAAGGTCAGCTGGGGTTTCAGGTAGTATTTGGCTTTTTCAACACTCGGGCACTTTTTTGGCTCAATTTGCACATTGTACAAATATGTCACATTTATAGCATAGCCAATAATATGTTGCAAGACTGTAAGCAACAGTAAATCAGATTGCATTTAATGCTGTGTAATATGTATCAACAGATTATAATATATATTATAACTGGCTTGACAAGCAGCCTGCTACACCAAGGGGGGTGAGAAAAGCAATTAAGTAAAGCAAATTGTGTTTGTGTGGGAGAAAAGCTTACAAAATATCAGCCTCCTTTTTGGCCCAGTGTTTCTCAAGGTCCTCAGTTTCCAAATTCAGTGTTTGCAAAGGAATGTTACTATTTTTATTAGAGGTTCTTTATGTAACAAGTCATGTTTACAGGGTGAAACATTCTCTTTCACCAAGATTTTATAATTTCTCTATACAAACATTATAAAAGAATTTACTGAGATCCTTCTAAAAAGGATTAGGACCAGAACTTTGCCTCTCCTTCCTTTCAACTCTCCTAATATGATTATAATTATTTCACCTTGTCATTCATATATTACCTTTTTGTCTTTTAAATGCAGCTCAATTCTGAACCCCAAGAAAGGTTTTCAGAGAAGAGAACTGTTGAAGATTTCTTAGAAAGGGAAAAATCAATTCCTCAGTGTACCAACATAAAGACTCTCAGCTGTGTTGCCGTGGGATTGCAGGTAAGGATTTTGTTTGCTTCAGATGTGTGTGACAGCACTGATTTGGGAGAGAACAGAATTATTTAGTGCCTCAACTTGCAAATGCTCACTCTGGGTCCCAATGTTGTGAAAACCTGTCCTTTGATGCTGGTTAGGTAAAAGAAAAAGTTGAACAAAATTTACTTTGCTAAAATATGTTTTAGCCAATCCTTTCGAGAAAAGTCTTGACTTTGGACTTTGTCAACAGGGATATACAGGCTTGATTCTCCAGACTGTTCCACCACTTATATGGCTATAACTGTATGAAGTGCTATCCAATCAGCCTCACTTTCCTTTGTTTGTGGCAATTTGCTTTTGGTATCCTTTTGGTGTTACTTCTTCACAGAGGTAAATAGCCATATGAAGTACAAAGCAGTGGAGAATGAAGTTGTAAGGAGTTGCTACAGGGTGCCTTCTCAAAGGACAATACTGCTAATATTCCCATTTGTCATCCCAGAATTTGGCCGTGGTTCTTCATAATGCCAATCTGAGCTGCATGCCACGCTGCATAAAGGGGTGCAATAGAGCTGGTGGGAGGCCAGCACAAGCTCAGTGAAAGTCTTCCAGTCTTGGTTCTTGCACCTTTTAGCATACAATTAAAAAACCCAAGTAGACAAGAGGCAAAGCTTGAGAGCTGGCTTACAGGAGACATGTGAGGGAGGAGAAAAAAAAAAGGACACGTTTTATACCAAGCACCAAAACCTGATAAAATGCACTTTTACTTCAGTGTTCCAGATTAGAGTCACAAAAAACCTGTGCAGGTTTAAAACACAGAGTGCTTCAAGCAACATCTGGAAGTTTAAACAACTAGAAATGATGGCCCTTTGATATGGTAGAGGACATTCACATCTGANTTTTTATTTTTATTTTTTTCTTATATATTATCTACAAGCACAAGCTTTCATATTTTTTAAATGTAAAAATGCATACAGATCATTATATATATAAAAATCAACTAGCCTTGTAGCAAACTGCCAGGTGCAACTGTCCCCAGGTTTGGGGACAACTTGTCTGGATCCAGGTGCAAACCCAGTGGCTGATCCTCACTTGCATCTGTGGCTGCACCGAGCCCCCAGATATGAAGGTTCTCAAAGTTCTAGGGAAGTCTTGGTTCCTGATCCAGGTCTTGCAGCATGGGCATGACTAACTCTTCATCAATTGAAGATAAATATTTAAAAACTTCATAAATGACAGTCAACTTGTTGTAGGTAACAAGTATCCATTTCACATTTCCTCCCCCTTTTTTGTTTCTTGTCCTTCCCATCCTCCCTCTGCAGAAATTATAATGGGCAGAGGAGAGGAATTTAATGGTAGTGTCATGTATGTACATTTAAAGAGCTGCAGTAGAAACAGAATTTGAGCTGTTGATGACTGCTGTGGAAAGGTCAGCTGGGGTTTCAGGTAGTATTTGGCTTTTTCAACACTCGGGCACTTTTTTGGCTCAATTTGCACATTGTACAAATATGTCACATTTATAGCATAGCCAATAATATGTTGCAAGACTGTAAGCAACAGTAAATCAGATTGCATTTAATGCTGTGTAATATGTATCAACAGATTATAATATATATTATAACTGGCTTGACAAGCAGCCTGCTACACCAAGGGGGGTGAGAAAAGCAATTAAGTAAAGCAAATTGTGTTTGTGTGGGAGAAAAGCTTACAAAATATCAGCCTCCTTTTTGGCCCAGTGTTTCTCAAGGTCCTCAGTTTCCAAATTCAGTGTTTGCAAAGGAATGTTACTATTTTTATTAGAGGTTCTTTATGTAACAAGTCATGTTTACAGGGTGAAACATTCTCTTTCACCAAGATTTTATAATTTCTCTATACAAACATTATAAAAGAATTTACTGAGATCCTTCTAAAAAGGATTAGGACCAGAACTTTGCCTCTCCTTCCTTTCAACTCTCCTAATATGATTATAATTATTTCACCTTGTCATTCATATATTACCTTTTTGTCTTTTAAATGCAGCTCAATTCTGAACCCCAAGAAAGGTTTTCAGAGAAGAGAACTGTTGAAGATTTCTTAGAAAGGGAAAAATCAATTCCTCAGTGTACCAACATAAAGACTCTCAGCTGTGTTGCCGTGGGATTGCAGGTAAGGATTTTGTTTGCTTCAGATGTGTGTGACAGCACTGATTTGGGAGAGAACAGAATTATTTAGTGCCTCAACTTGCAAATGCTCACTCTGGGTCCCAATGTTGTGAAAACCTGTCCTTTGATGCTGGTTAGGTAAAAGAAAAAGTTGAACAAAATTTACTTTGCTAAAATATGTTTTAGCCAATCCTTTCGAGAAAAGTCTTGACTTTGGACTTTGTCAACAGGGATATACAGGCTTGATTCTCCAGACTGTTCCACCACTTATATGGCTATAACTGTATGAAGTGCTATCCAATCAGCCTCACTTTCCTTTGTTTGTGGCAATTTGCTTTTGGTATCCTTTTGGTGTTACTTCTTCACAGAGGTAAATAGCCATATGAAGTACAAAGCAGTGGAGAATGAAGTTGTAAGGAGTTGCTACAGGGTGCCTTCTCAAAGGACAATACTGCTAATATTCCCATTTGTCATCCCAGAATTTGGCCGTGGTTCTTCATAATGCCAATCTGAGCTGCATGCCACGCTGCATAAAGGGGTGCAATAGAGCTGGTGGGAGGCCAGCACAAGCTCAGTGAAAGTCTTCCAGTCTTGGTTCTTGCACCTTTTAGCATACAATTAAAAAACCCAAGTAGACAAGAGGCAAAGCTTGAGAGCTGGCTTACAGGAGACATGTGAGGGAGGAGAAAAAAAAAAGGACACGTTTTATACCAAGCACCAAAACCTGATAAAATGCACTTTTACTTCAGTGTTCCAGATTAGAGTCACAAAAAACCTGTGCAGGTTTAAAACACAGAGTGCTTCAAGCAACATCTGGAAGTTTAAACAACTAGAAATGATGGCCCTTTGATATGGTAGAGGACATTCACATCTGATTGACATTTGGGCTTAGACCTTATACTTGCCTTCCCATAGATTCAGTTCTTTGGTGTAAAATGTAAGAGGAACTACTTGAAGTAAGACCAAAACAAAAATGTAAATTAAAGCTAAAAACTACCCGTAATTAAATCAATAGAAAGATGGTTATTTTAAGTTTGATTTCCCAACAGATACACTTCCATTTCCCCAAGGTCAGTACTGCACTTTGAGGGGAAAATGCCAAAATGCCACTGGACTAACTGATTATTTCTTGATGAATTCTGCAATTTCAAAGGATCTGGAAAAGCAGCTTAACTTCAGCTGTGTTGAAATGTGTGTCTTTCTGGCTAAACACTGAATGAAATAGACCTTTCCTGTATTTTTTTTGCATCCCTTACACTCATAGATTTGACAGAAATAATAAGGAAGGACAATTTGGAGTAAAAGCACAAAATGTGCCATACGAGAGCTGGTGAAAGGTGTCAGATGGACTTTCTGCTACAGCACAGCAGCCTTTCAGTGTATGCAGTCCAGGAGAACATGGGCTGTGATGGTTGTTGATGGACTGAGGGCTGGATCTTACTCTCCAATGGCTACTGAGAAGCAGGCTGGCTGGAAATGATGTTTAGGCACTACTGACTTGCAGGGGATTGGAGCCAGCCTTGTAGAAGCAGGAGATGCTCTATCAGTGCCAATCCCCACAGTCATCTAGTCCTTTGGAGTTTGTTGCATTTTTATTTTTCTTGGGTTTATTTTTATCTTTTTTTCCACCTTAGCCAGAAGCATTGTGGCTGAAAACAGGAAGAAGTCTGTCCCTGTGTTGCTGAAAAAAAGTGGTGTCGTTTGTCTTTTTTTTTTTTTAATTGCAAAGCTTTGACCATTTTTAATTAAACGTGCTCTGCCTGCCTTGTCCCTACTCAAAGCTAATATGCGCTAATAGGCTTCTGTTGCTCAGTACAGCTCTTTCTAGCTGCTGATTTTGGTCAGCATCTTATTAATGGCCTGCTTGACGTGGGTGGTGGAGCTTCGTCTCCGAGTCTTGCCCTGGACCATCTTCCGCCGCCGCACCTCGCGGCACAGCTCGTAGAAGGCCTCCATGATGTTGCCCTCTCCCGTGCAAGCAGAGCACTCATAAAAAGCGCATGCCAGTTCCGTGGCCAGCTTTTCCCCTTCCTCCGTGCTGACCTGCCTGGAGTGATCCAAGTCTGCTTTGTTCCCCACCAGGATCAAGGTGACGTTTTTGGGTTTTTTAACCTCATCCAGCAAGTTCTTAAGAGGCAGCACTTCCTCGAAGCTGCCTCTGTCTGTGATGTCGTAGACCAGCACAAAGCCCTCGCCCCACCGCACGTGTCCTTCTTTCTGGATCGCGTCCTCCTGGGGTGGAAACACAGACACTGCCCTTAGGGATTGCTTCTGACCAGGAGCCAGCAGTGTGCTCTTGTGGCCCCGAGGGCCAAACCATTCTGGGATGGATTAAAAAGTGTGCGGCTAGTAGGTCAAGCAGGTTCTCCTGACTCTCTACTCTGCCGTGGTAAGGCTGCATCTGGAACGTTGTGTCCAGCTCTGGGCCCCACAGTTCAAGAGGGACATAGAATTGCTGGAGAGAGTCCAGTACAGAGCCACAAATATGACTAAGGGAGGGGAGCATCTCTCTTATGAGGAAAGGCTGAGGGAGTTGGGGCTCTTTAGCTTGGAGAAAAGGAGATTGAGGGGGAACCTCATCAATGTTTATCAATATATAAAGGGTGAGTGCCAGGAGGATGGAGCCAGGTTCTCGGTGATGCCCAAGGACAGGACAAGGGCCAATGGGTGGAAGCTGAGGCATAGTAAGTTTCATGGAAACATGAGAAGGAATTTTTTCACAGTGAGGGTGACAGACACTGGCACAGGCTGCCCAGGAGTCTTGTGGAGTCCCCCTCTCTGGAGACATTCAAAACCCACCTGGATGCATTCCTGGGTGGCTTGGTCTAGGTGATCCTGCTCTGGCAGGGGACTAGGTGATCTTTTGAGGTCCCTTCCAACCCCTGAGATTCTGTGATTCAATGATCTGATTGATGAGAAAGGCACCAGGCTTTCAGGCAGGCATTGGTCCTCCAAAGCCCACAAATTCCTGTAGATCTGCTTTGCTGTGAACTTTACACACATCACCTTTTTTATCATCTAGCACAGGAGATCTCCTCCTCTACTCCACCAGGGTGCCATGGGCTGCCTGTGGCCAGGTGGCAGCAAGCAACTGGAAAGGGACCTTTGTTGAATGATACCCAGCATACAAACTGTGTGGAATCACAGAATGTCAGGGGCTGGAAGGGACCTCAAAAGAACATCTAGACCCACCTCCATGCTAGAGCAGGATCACCTAGGACTGTTCAGTGTGAGCACGTGCCATGTTTCCATGTTTTGAAAGGAAGGGAGACCTGACTGTGACAAAACTGCTCTTCACTTTGATGGGAATCACTGACTGAGGCTGTCAAGCCTCATCACTTGACAGTGGAAATAGACTGTGACTGTGTACATAATCTTAACATGTTCTTGGGTTGGCCCTGAATCATAGAATGAGAACAAAATCATTTTCATCCCAGAAGAAATACTGATTTGTTTGTTATGACAGTGTTTGAAAACTCTAAGCAAGGTCCCTTGCTAGAAGGGTCTATATCCAGCATGCTGGGTCCACACACAAGCTGGTGGTGGTGGAGGAGGGTGGGCTTTGCTCAGAAACAGATCTCAGTCCCTAGAAGTGGAGCACACCCCCCACACTGCTGCCACCACCACACTCCCCTTTCCTGCTGCCTATCTGAGCCAAGGTATTGGATAATGGTACATGTACCCACGCACCTGGCCAGCTGTATCTAGTATCTCCATGGAAACCACTTCATCATCAATGGTAGCTTGGTGACGATATGTAGACTCTAAAATAAGAACACATTTTTGTAAAATGTATTAAAAGAAGGCAATTTCTTCTTTTTTTTTTTTTTAATCTTCTCTATAGTTATCCCAGCACAGGACCTGAGAGATGACATGCAGTTTCACTAAATCTTATTTGTTGGAGCTCTTCCAGGTATTCTGGAGCATAGTCAAGTCACAACAGTGACTCTTCTACCTCACCCCATATGGCACAACTCTTTCCCAAGTCTTCTATCTGCAAAGGTCTGTGACTGTGGATGCTGCAGTCTGAGCCAAACAAAAGGAGAGTTTCCTGTGGCCAAGAGCTCTGCAAGGCTGCAGCTTATTTTTCATGTTGCTCATAGGGAAGGCTGCCACCTATGAAACACAAATGCCACTCCTCTCAGAGTGTGCAGCTCAGTAGCCTGTCACTGCGTAGCTTGAAGTCTCACAAGATCAAACCCAGTATGGTTGCACACTAGGGAAACTAACCAGTAAGCTCAGGCCTTATACTGTGATAAAATGACAGAACAGTTAGCTATTTTAGGAATGTCTCTTTGAAACATGATTAAATCATCACATTCCTCTCTTCCAGGAAGGGCTCAAGAAATTATTTCCTTGTATATGATTTATAAGGATAACCAGTGGACATTAAGTGTTCACACTACGCTACAGAAAATAAAAAGAAACCCATTTACTGTGTTCCAGGTTCTGGAACCAGGCAACTAACCAGAAAGCTAATGCCAAAAGGGCTCGTTTTATCTTAATGAGCTGAGAAGTTACATTTGATAGCATTTGACCTAAAACTTGGAAAATTAGCTGTGCTAACATTCAGATTTATTACTTTTGCTAGTTCACATAAGTCCTGTATCAAAAGGCAAATCCATATGCTGTAAAACTGGGCCCAGTGACTAGGAATGCTTTGCATTGTCAGAAACACAATTCTTTTGCTTGGTGCAAACCTCCTCCCTAGGAACAGGGAATATCTTCAAGGAAACACATTTCTTTCATTGGAACTTCTGAAAGGGCTCATGTTTGGTGAATGCCTCTTTTTTGTTACATACTTAATGTCACATCTTTGTACCCATGAATGTTTCAGTGCTGCAAACACTCCCTTCCCAAACCACAAATGTCACTTCCCTCCAGTGCCACCTTAACTGCTTTGAGTAGCACAGCTGCCTCACACAGGGACAAATGGTCAATTTAATTAGCAGATGGCAAGCAATCTTGTTGTAGGGTTTCAGGCAATGAAGACTAGGTTTATTTAAAGGCTGTAAATACCCCTTCTGTTTAGTATTTCAAGGTTGTTGAAGGACTTGTAGTTCCACCTTTGTGCTCCTGACACCATACCTACACAGAAGAGTAAGATGTATTGAAGTCTCTCTTTAGTAAATCTTATCTGTCCCTTCTGTACATCCTCCTGGCTGTAGCATTTCCCCCAGGGAATGCAGACAAGGCCGGAGCTCTAGTTTGGTGTGGAAGTTGCAGGGGTGCACCTTCAACAAGTTATTTTAGTTGCTAGAGTGTTCACTGCTAGGCTGGGACTCCCTGTGCAGCACTCCACCTCCAAGGTCACTTAGGAGCTTGTGCTTTCTTTGGGGAAGAGTACAGCAAAGCAGAGCTGGTGCTGAGTGAATAATGTGATATCAACTCCTTATTTGTTTAGGCCTTGCAATGCTATAAATGCCTTCAACCATCTGGTCATGCTTGAGCAGCTGTTGAAAATGGGTCTGTGCAACTTCAGAAAGTGCTCATCCAGCCACGTTTGCAGCATATCTGTGAAACAGCCTTCTTGGGAGGCAAAGTGGGGTAAGCCATGCAGCTCCTACCTGTGAAATGAGGGAATAAAGCTCAAGGAGTGGACTTGTGTTTGCCACAGAAAAGCAGCACAAGTCTTAAATTATACTGGAGTTTTCAAACTAGGACTCTGGAGGCACTTTATGGTGCAAGTTTAGCTCACTCACATTGGGATGGAATTTGATCCTGGATGAGTAACACTGATTTTGGTCAGATTAGTGTAAATACTTCTTAGTAAATGTGTCTCTTCCTGTGCTTTGGAATGTGTGGTAGCTGGGTAAACTTTAATGGAGAGTGTAAACCAGATAGATGTTTAAAGCATTTTTTGGTGTAATCACAGACATGGCTTCTCCTTCAAGGGAATAGAAACATCTGAAGAATCTGGTCATCTTGTAAGTTACAAGCCCTGAAGTTGTGATTTCCAGTCTGTTCACATTGGTCTCATGTTACTTCAAAATTGCATTGCCTTGCTTTAGGAAATTAGGTGACTTGAGATACCTGCTGGTTTCCTGAAATCATCAATAACACAGGTGTCTGTGTCTTGGCTGAGCACCCTTGACTCCCATTAGAGTTAATGAAGTAAAATAGGTGCTGGATATAGCTTGTCTGATCTCTCTCCTGGGACAAATCACACCTCAAAAGCACTTGCAAGTCTAAAATGGGTCAGGTAAGTCCAGCTTGGTTCTAAAGCTCAGCATTCTTGCTGTGCAAAGCACTCTTGGTTCTCACGTTTTTGGAGCTTGTTTGAGAAATTTAAGTTTATTCCAGAAACATTTAGACCTGTCAGAAGGCCTGAGAAACATGCTGGAAAGTGGTAGAAGTTGGTTTGGTTTTAAGTCTGTAATATATTGCCACAATAATTAATGAATAGGAACTGGAGAAAATGTTTAAATTACTAGAACTGCTGAAAAATTATGGAAATAATGATTTTTTTTTGGGTGGGGAGGGGGAAATATTTAAAAAAGCTCCCCTGGGGTTCTCTGTGTTGATAATCCTGTTCCAAATCTCCCTACTCATCTGAGCAATACAATTTTTAAAAACACAGGAAAAATCCTGCTGAACTTACACAGAGAAAGCTTTGAAGCCCATTATCCACAGTCTGTCCATGGATATTATATTTAGTCACAGCTTGATGATATTACATCCTTGTGCTATGATTATTGTGACATATTTAATAGAGTTTTGGCCTCTAAGTCTTAGCTGGTTATTTATCAAACCCATTAGTCCAGACCTATCCTGATCTACTGAACATATCTGTTCCATAAGATTGTATTTTCTGAAGAAAAACCATTATTTAAGAAGTAATTGCTAGTTCTTGGTTTATATTTGCAGTGATGTAAAAAGCTGTTTTCAGTACTTGTTTATTTTGAACAGGCAATATACATCAGGGGTATGTCACAGCTCTGGAAGGAAATATTTGCATTGTAAGAGTTTATTGCTTTTAGGGAAGCACTTGGAGTAGGTAAATCATCTGACATGGAGCAGTTACTCTATTTTATGTGTAAATTTAAGGAACAGTCTGGTCTCTTTTGCTTGCTTTGAAGGATGGAGGGACACAAACTCTGTTTCTATTCAGAATTTGAGTGATTGGTTTGGTTTTTTTTGTCAAGGAAGTTTAATACGGTTTTTTACCTATAAAAACCTCTATTGGTTGATTATATTTTTATATGTCAAGCAAGGACATATAGAAATTCCCAAGAAACTTCAGTCTCATGAAGGCTTTTATCCAGTTGGATCTCAGAACTGCAAGAGACCTAGAGAAAGAGCTTTTTCTGGAATTACAGCTGAGTTTCCAGACCAAAATGCTTCCTCTAATGAGCATGTACTCCTAAGTCATATTTAGTCTTGTTCTTCAGATATGAGCCTTCTTGAACCTGCCTTTGTGAAATATGTCCCCTTCTGCATTTCCTTGCTGCAGCAGGAACTTTTCACCTCTTAGAAAGCCCCTGCAAGTTCAGTTACCTTTCTGACTCAGAATGTTTCTCTTGCTGCCTCCTTCCCTCACCTCAGCTCTTCTTAAAGCTCACCTGAATGTATTTTTCTTTCTTTCATCTGGTTGTTCCTTACTCCTTTCATTATTTCCCTTCCAGGAGGTTTTTTATTTTGCAGCCCTCAGCAGTTTTACAGTAAGTATAGTGCTTCCCTTGTGTATTTAGAACTTAATTCTAATGCTAATGTAGGGTATTGCCTTGTGGCCCTTTATTCACTGATATTACAGCCCCCAAAATAAGCATAATTGGGTTATTTTTCCATAATACCATCAAATGGTATGCCATCCATTGTTATTGCAGTCATGACTATCATGTGTGAAAGGACTAAAAGTAGTAAAAAGGAAGTTGCTGAAAGGAAACTAGATTCTGACAGTTCTGAGAGCTGGACCCTTCAATATTGGAAACATTTCTGCATCTGTAACCCCAAGGGTTTGGAAATACAAAAGGAAAATTTCCAGGAGGTTGTACAGTACCTGTGACATGCTTTATATCTGCAGCTGTCACACTGGGTGAATGTTTGTGGCAAGCTACAAATTTAAACCAGAGTGTATATGAAAGAAGGAGGTGTTTGTTTGTACTGATATTTAAGTCAACTCTGGGGACTCTAGCAGGCTTCACACACAGTCTGCCATTGAAAGTGTTGCCTTTGGAACTGATACCATGTACAAAGGAGTTTCTTTTCTAACGTCATTTTTGGCTCTTTTGGCTGCCTTCTACAAGGCTACGTTTGCTATAAATCAGAGCTATGCCTGCAGTACAGCAGGTATTCCCAGACTATTAAAGATTAAAGCTGATTACAGAAGGTCACATGGGAGGCACTGCAGGCAGTGAGTGTGTCTTAGCTTGTTTGAGCTGCTTTTATTTGCTGTTTTCAGCTTGAAGATATTTCTGTCCTGTATAAATCCAGGTTGGGTGGAAGATGGGACACCCTGTTAATGGCCCTAAGGAGGCAGTGTATGCTCTGGGCAGTCAGTAGGCAAGTGCCTCTGCACAAGCCAGGATGCTGATCGGTCCCTGGTCTNAATCTAGAAGTATTTCAGAGGCAGACATCTCTAAAGCTATTGCATTCCAAATAACAGGTCAGAAACTGATTCTCTGAGGAAATCCGATGTAGATATTTCACTGTATGTCAATATCTCATTTCATTTCTGAGTTGTCTATGATTTGATTGCTCCCTAAATTCCTTAAAAAATGTGGAGCACTAGCTAGTATTCAATGTAACTGTTCTAAAATACTTCTAGATTTCTAAATCTGATTAGAAAATCAAAATTATTTACTGTGAGAGTGATGGAGCACTGGAACAGTCTGTCCATGGATATTATATTTAGTCACAGCTTGATGATATTACATCCTTGTGCTATGATTATTGTGACATATTTAATAGAGTTTTGGCCTCTAAGTCTTAGCTGGTTATTTATCAAACCCATTAGTCCAGACCTATCCTGATCTACTGAACATATCTGTTCCATAAGATTGTATTTTCTGAAGAAAAACCATTATTTAAGAAGTAATTGCTAGTTCTTGGTTTTTATTTGCAGTGATGTAAAAAGCTGTTTTCAGTACTTGTTTATTTTGAACAGGCAATATACATCAGGGGTATGTCACAGCTCTGGAAGGAAATATTTGCATTGTAAGAGTTTATTGCTTTTAGGGAAGCACTTGGAGTAGGTAAATCATCTGACATGGAGCAGTTACTCTATTTTATGTGTAAATTTAAGGAACAGTCTGGTCTCTTTTGCTTGCTTTGAAGGATGGAGGGACACAAACTCTGTTTCTATTCAGAATTTGAGTGATTGGTTTGGTTTTTTTTGTCAAGGAAGTTTAATACGGTTTTTTACCTATAAAAACCTCTATTGGTTGATTATATTTTTATATGTCAAGCAAGGACATATAGAAATTCCCAAGAAACTTCAGTCTCATGAAGGCTTTTATCCAGTTGGATCTCAGAACTGCAAGAGACCTAGAGAAAGAGCTTTTTCTGGAATTACAGCTGAGTTTCCAGACCAAAATGCTTCCTCTAATGAGCATGTACTCCTAAGTCATATTTAGTCTTGTTCTTCAGATATGAGCCTTCTTGAACCTGCCTTTGTGAAATATGTCCCCTTCTGCATTTCCTTGCTGCAGCAGGAACTTTTCACCTCTTAGAAAGCCCCTGCAAGTTCAGTTACCTTTCTGACTCAGAATGTTTCTCTTGCTGCCTCCTTCCCTCACCTCAGCTCTTCTTAAAGCTCACCTGAATGTATTTTTCTTTCTTTCATCTGGTTGTTCCTTACTCCTTTCATTATTTCCCTTCCAGGAGGTTTTTTATTTTGCAGCCCTCAGCAGTTTTACAGTAAGTATAGTGCTTCCCTTGTGTATTTAGAACTTAATTCTAATGCTAATGTAGGGTATTGCCTTGTGGCCCTTTATTCACTGATATTACAGCCCCCAAAATAAGCATAATTGGGTTATTTTTCCATAATACCATCAAATGGTATGCCATCCATTGTTATTGCAGTCATGACTATCATGTGTGAAAGGACTAAAAGTAGTAAAAAGGAAGTTGCTGAAAGGAAACTAGATTCTGACAGTTCTGAGAGCTGGACCCTTCAATATTGGAAACATTTCTGCATCTGTAACCCCAAGGGTTTGGAAATACAAAAGGAAAATTTCCAGGAGGTTGTACAGTACCTGTGACATGCTTTATATCTGCAGCTGTCACACTGGGTGAATGTTTGTGGCAAGCTACAAATTTAAACCAGAGTGTATATGAAAGAAGGAGGTGTTTGTTTGTACTGATATTTAAGTCAACTCTGGGGACTCTAGCAGGCTTCACACACAGTCTGCCATTGAAAGTGTTGCCTTTGGAACTGATACCATGTACAAAGGAGTTTCTTTTCTAACGTCATTTTTGGCTCTTTTGGCTGCCTTCTACAAGGCTACGTTTGCTATAAATCAGAGCTATGCCTGCAGTACAGCAGGTATTCCCAGACTATTAAAGATTAAAGCTGATTACAGAAGGTCACATGGGAGGCACTGCAGGCAGTGAGTGTGTCTTAGCTTGTTTGAGCTGCTTTTATTTGCTGTTTTCAGCTTGAAGATATTTCTGTCCTGTATAAATCCAGGTTGGGTGGAAGATGGGACACCCTGTTAATGGCCCTAAGGAGGCAGTGTATGCTCTGGGCAGTCAGTAGGCAAGTGCCTCTGCACAAGCCAGGATGCTGATCGGTCCCTGGTCTGGGCACAAAGGCAAAGACTATTCCTAGGTCCCTCAGAAGAAGCTTTCAGGTACTGTGAAGGGTCACAGAGGACAAAGGATGCTCTATGGAGCACACAGACACGTGCAAAAAACCAGCTACTGTAGTTTGAAACATGGAGAACAAATATAGAAGAAATGAGGCTTCATTAGGTCTGCTGCTTAGGGAGCTGTTTGGGTTTTACCATGTTTTCCTATTTTTCAAAAGTGGGAAGGTGATAAATAGATGGCTGGGGCTTGCACAGCTCCACCAGGCTACTGAGCCCTCACCTTGGTGTGAAAGGATATGTTGCATCCCTAGAATTTGCTTTTTAGGTAGAACACATAGGAAATATGACACTAGTCTACAGAAAAGCATTTTTCCTTGATACACTGATTCAATAAATAATATTTTGGCCTCCATATAGAAATTCTAGAATACACTTTTCTGGACGATAACTCTAAAAATAATGAGAAGTATGTCTCTTTGGTGGCTTCCATGTGCAAAGACTAGGTTTCTTTTAAGGAGAAAGGGAGTAGTGTTAGGCTTTCTTTCCTATAGCTTCTGTCCTCATCCAGTTTTTACTGAGATAGGCAGAGAAAATACGTACAGATACTTGGGAACTGGATAGGTTAAATCATGCTAAAACAATTATGAAAGCAAAGCCAACAAGCCAGAGCAGGGCTTGCTAGTTAGGGGAAAGCTTCAAGGCTTTAACTATTTTTCTTTAATTTTCTTATTTAACTTTCCCACCAACACTAAGTAGAAGCATTAGCTCATGGTAGGTTTTATGTCCATGACAAGTTTAAGTCTAAATAAACCATATTTTGCTACTTTTTTGATTGTGGCAAGAAGTTTTAGGGAAGCTGTAAGTTTCACCTTGTTTCTGCCAATATAAATGAAAACTAACCAGTGAGACATCTCTTACACCTAAAACAAGCAAAAAGCAAACCCCCTCTCTCCTGAAGATTCAAAAGCAAGCACTGGAAACTTCTGCTCATCTGGAGAACATTTCAGAATATGATGAGCAAGAAAAATAGGGGCAAAATATTTTGCAGCTGTAGCTACTGCAAGAACTGCCATAATCATTCCTGATTTTTTGCTGCCTGTCAAGCTTCCATAAAAAGGCAATATTTTTGTTACTGGCATCAGGAATATCTTCATCTTGAGACTCATAGGAAAGAAAGCAAACCACATTTTCTGATAACTGCTTCATATGTTATTTTAAAACTCTTCCTCTTCTGCTCTCAATTACCATTTTATCATTTCAAGTCTTTGTTGAGCATTTCAGGGGCCAGTGTCAGGGGTGTAAGGTCCTCTAGGCCATGCTAGTCCATTTCCTTGCAAACACCTCAGAGAAATCAGGAATGCTTTCACAGCTCATTGCCATCATGCATTCAGTATAAATTCCTACCTCTGAGGAGTATGGTACAAATGGTATAACGTATTAAATGTATATCAAGTACTGTTTCCACTGTTTTGAAATGAGGAAAAATAGAAGCCTGGGAAGATACCTAGGAAAGCAGTGTCTGGACTACTGAGAGTTGAATATCTTATGCTGAGGCAGAAGGAATGAGTAATTTTGTTAATAAAAATTGAGGATACTAATAGCTGGACTCTGGCTTGAAAATAAGGCTATTTTCCAGCAATTTATTCAGCTTCTACACATTTGTCATGGTACTCTCTGAAACACAGGTTGGCAGCCATTCCTCCTATCCCCAAATGGTTGGTGACCAGCAGCACATCATCTTCAGGCTGAGAGCCCATAAGGGACCACATTTGTTATTCCTCACTCGTGCTTGGGTAAGCTGTAGTTGACAGCATGACTGCTCAGATGAAACACGCAGCAGCAAAGCTCTCTGGCAGAACTCTCTCCTCTTTTGCTTGCTTTTGATGATCTGGACGAGGGGATTGAGTTGCACCCTCAACAATTTGCAGATGACAGCACCTTGAGCGGGAGCGTTGATCCGCTGAAAGGCGGGAAGGCCCTGCTGAGGGATCCACAGGCCGGAGTCACCCAGCACCCCCACCCACCCACTCTGTGTCCACTGTAAACTCCTGAAGGTGCACTACATCCCCTGTCCAGATCAACAGTGAGGCTATTAAACAAGACTGGCCCCAAAGCTGAGCCCTGGGGGACACCACTGGTGCTGGGCACCCAACTGGCTGAAGAGGCCATCAGTTAATTATTTATTAACACGTACTAGTACAAGCCCCTTTGTTAAAAGTTCTGTTTGCTGTCTGGGCAGTTTCTTAACTGTGCTGTTAGGAGTTAGTATTTTTATGATAGAGGCAGGCAGTAAACGTTTAGGAGTGTTAAGATAAACTTGCTGACTGAGACACAAGTCAGAAAAACTAGAAATCTACATTATATACAAAGACTTGTGATCTACAGCAGGGAATAACAATCCTGGGGATTAAGAGTTTGTATTTGGATGTTATTCCAGCTGTCCAGACAATGTGTTAGCTAAATAAAACAGAAAGAAAAGTCAGTCCTTGAGAGCTCTAGTTGGACTAAGCTTTTTCTCATGTCTCCATTGGCACAAAATTAGCCTAGAAATACAGTTCTTGCATCTTCTCTTGCTAAAGTAAATTATTACGAGATATTGGTTCCCATTGCTACACTGTTTCTGGTTATCAACCATTTTGATGGAAGCTAGTTTGGATATATTCTCACTTTGTTGTTTGTACAGATCCATATTTATCAGGTGCAGAAAATAAACTCAGGGTAGCAATATTTGCTAGTGCTGTAATGTTAACTACATTATCTGCAAACTTCCCTTGTGGTCCCTGAACGATACCTTTTTGCTAACAAAACCCCCAGCTACAGATAGTAGGCAAAACTACCCTTCTAATGTAAAAAAAAAATCTTTCCTGCAAAAAGCTTTCTAATGGGAAAAGCCTTCTTGCCAACATAAACAATCTCCTCACAAAGTGCTGTTCCGGCCACCTCGGGTGTTTTCCCTTCCCAGTAGAAAAGGAGTGAACAAAAACCTGAGTGACTTAAAGAAATTGTGATACAGTTGGGAGAAATAATCTTTAAAAATATCACTATTAATCTAGTAGTCCTGGCAAAATTATCATTTTGAAGTCATGCTTTTTTTCTGGTTATGTCTGCTCCTTCAAAGTAATGAATAGTCTTTCCTCTATTTCAATCAAATTAAATAAACTTTTATGCTTTCTGTCTCTTTGCCTTCACAGATGGGCTAGTCTGCCATACACTGTTCTGTTGATTATCTGCTCAGAAACAGCTCTTCTTTCAGAGGAGAAGCAAAGTTTTATGAACTATGTGAACAGCTAGAGAAAGACATGTTGGCATAGTGAAAGCCAAGCAACTTCTAGGTAAGTGAATTCAAATATTATCTCCTTGGTTGCTGTTATGTTAGAAGTAGACTTTTGCTTAAAATTCAGTCTTTGGAGAAATGTTTGGTGTTTCTGTGCATCTTTGAGATGTGAGTCAGCACTACAGGTACCAGTTACTTAAAGGATTTACAAGTCTTCTAAGAAATGAAGGATTTTACATGGGTAAAGCAAAGGCAGAGAGACTGTAGGAAAATAAACCAGTGATGGAATATATTAAAAAAACCTGAGGAACCTGTCTTATGCACTTCCTTGGGGTTTTCTTTGTTTGGGGATTTTTTCCCTCTATGGCAAAAATGGATGTTTTAAATCCCTGCACTTCAGAAAATACCCAAGTGTCTCACCTGTACCTAAAAATGATAATTCAGAACAAATGAAGCAACTCAGTTCATCTCTTTTTTTTTCTTTTTTTTTTTAAATCTTGGATAGCTCTGTTTCTAGTTAAGCAACTAGTCATGATTATGGTAGAACAATGTGTTCTCAGAGGAACACTGCAGAGCTCATTTTAAAAAGCACCCACTCAGCCACAGCTACGATGAATTTTCTTCTTTCATCATTTGATCCAGGCAGTTATCCCTGCAGATCATGGCTTAGGGATGTAGGTAATTTGCTGCTGCCCATGAAATATTCTTTAGGCCATGAGTGCTGTCTGTCTACTGCTGTGATGACTTTCTGGGTTTCCTCTCCCTTATTTGCCCCCAGGAAAAGATAAATTTACCAGTTCCCTTGATGACTTTCTCTGATTCAGCATCTCCAATTTCCAAAATTAAGTGAATATCACTTGGTTTATGGCAAGCCACAATATCTCTTCATCACTGAGGTCAGCTGAAGGCCCTCTAAATTCTAGGAACTGCCACTGGCTCATGGGGGAAATTGCTGAGATCCAGACTGTCATTCCTATCTACTGGCACTGAGGGGAGCAGCAATATACAACAGCCTTGAAAATCATGGTGTGAAGCCCTGAGTCACTGATGTCTGTTTTTACCATCATGCTTAGTTGATCTCCCATCAGGTCTCATTACAGGTTGATGAAATCTTTCCTAAAAACAGGAATTATCTGGGGATTACTTGCATCAAAGGGCTAATGGTTGGTTGAAAACTTGACATAAGAATTAAACTATATGACATTTTTGTCACAGTCCCAGTGATTTTTGGCAAAATTTCCTGTTGCTTAGCAGCTAGATAGTTTGTATCTGTCTTCTCCCTGCCTTTTCAAAATTACTTGGCAAAGCTACTTATTCTCCCTATAAGACAAATGAGTCTCACTGACACAACTTAAACTTTTTATATTGGTGGAATATATAGGTATCTGTCTTCCTACTCAACTGCCAGCCCATGACTGCTAAGAAGAAAAGAATCCATTCAGCTAAAACTTCTCAATATATTCAGCTCAGTGATGTTTACAGGTGACTGGCCACTAGATCACTGCAGGGTGGTCACCATGAAGACAGAAAGGGGTTCTTTGAAGCATTCTTTCTCAGTGCTTTTGAGGGTACAGTGCCTTTCTGATTGGTCTCTTAAAACCTGAGTAGTGGTTACAATTTCTTATATTTTTTATTTATTTTTTTTCCCCTAACACTTCAGAGCTTCCTTAGGATCCCGTTCTGATGCATAGTTTGACAAATCCCAATCTCTGATGGGCAATTTCCACCAGAGATTACCATGATCAAGAAATAATTTACCAGTAACTTTTTTTTTTTAGTTTGGGGATTTCTCAGAAGACCTCCTCTGATCAACTTAAAGCACTTAGCTTTGCAGTGACTGTAATGCATTCCAAACTGAATGAGAATGTAAAATTCAGTAAGTTTAATGTTTCTTTTGTTGAGACAGTGCTGTTGTCTGTGTGAAAGCTTTCAGTGTTGCAAACAGAAGATAATTAGACTCCTGAGGGGCATGGTTAATTTTTAGTTGTATTCATTTGTAAAACAGAAGCAAATGTCAAGTCTTATATATCACAAAATGACATAGGCCCTTCATAATGGGAAAAAAAAAATCAACCTCACAGCTTGCTAATAATAGAGTTTATGTGCTTAAATAAGGCAACAAGGATACTTTTGTATGCAGTGTAAGATTTTAATGAACTTGGACTATACTGATACAAAACACTTTCTATACTTCTGCTGTCATGTTCTTAAAATAATATAATGATAGAGATGTGAAGTACTAATACTAATAACACATTGCACTGACTGTGCAGCACAGAAAAGGTGACATATAATTCACAGATGACTATATCAAAATTAGCAGGTAAAATAATTGTTTTTGTTCATGTGATTCTGAGAATTACTTTCTCAAGGTGGGATTTCTGATATCTGTCATTTCTTCAATCTCACCAGATGAAAACACTTAGTTTGATGCTGGATCCTTTGCTTTGTTGAAAGGGCTTCCTGGGTATTGCAAGAAGGTGTGTTAAACATTCAACTTTGTTCCTGCTGCATAAGTTTATACTGCTCTCTATAGCTCTAGTGTGACCTCTTAGAGAAAGAAAAGTGAAGAAATAGATATTTAACTGCACGACCTGAGCCTCTAAAGGAAGGTCAGGAAGGAGACAGGTTGTAGGAGAAAAGGAAATTTCCTAGTTTTTTTCATAAGCTTACTTTATGTGCAAGTCAGTCCTGAGGTATTGAAGGTACCTTCTAAGATGTGGATGCCTCATCTCAGACTTCTTGTCCTGGATCCTAACTTAGGAAATAAAAACCTGAACTTTGGCCCAAATTTTCAAGCAAGGCCCCTAATTCAGAGCAACTGTCTGACAAGGTTTTTTTGAGCTATCTGTGCCAGCTTCTTGGAAATGCCAGACCCAACACAGCTATGTGGCAGCAATGGAGGAGACATGTGGATGCTCTTTTCATCACCACTGTCCCTATCTGGTCACTTAAAGTAAGATGCAATGTATATTTATAAGTGAGATCTGCATCCCAGCCATCTTATTCTCTAGAAGCCATTGTTTAGGTTATCCCAAAGCAGAAAACACTTTGCACACTGAATTTTCAGACTGAAATACTGTATCACAATTGCTTTCAGTGGAAGAATTCCCACTGACTTCTGTGTGGGCAGAAATGGGCCTGGTGTATGAATTCCGCCCTCAGGCGTTACCGAGTCTCTGCTCCGCCATCTTAAGTTGCAATTTGTTCCAGCTTTAAATGACTACAGAGAAGCTTCCTCCAGCAGATTTAAAGATTGACTTAGGCTTGGAATTTTAACTCAGATTTTCTATTACTTCAGCCAATCTATTATATACAGCCTATTATGTGTACAGAATAAAATGCAACCTACCTAGTGTTGGGTCATACTCCCAGATGAACCGTTTGGTCAGGAAGCGGACGACGAGAGCTGGAGGAACAAAAAATTCCAGGTGAGATGCACAAGCAATCAGCTTATCTGGTCTAGAAAGGTTTCCAAAATACCTTTTTCTTTGTGAATGGGCATGTAGCAGGTCCCCTAAACAAAACTCAGTGCTGCTTAATGTGGCAGTGGAGAAGTTTTCAGTGGTTGTGACCCATTTTACATTTTTGGACAAAGAAAGCAAAATTAAAAAGAAAAATGACAAAAACAAAACCTGCTCTTTATAGCATCAATAATTTATCCATTTAACAATGCAGGACAAAGAATATCAGGAGGTTTTCAGTGGTAGTCTCTAACTTTTTCCCACCTCTTTTTTTTTTGTCACAATAGCTTCTACCATTACAAAGCCAAAACAAACCCATTTATAGTGATATGAACAGATGATCTTTGACCACTGTTTTGGCTGTTTAACCAGTGGGAAAACGATGGCAGTTTTTCACAGAATCACAGAATCACAGAAATTAGGGGCTGGAAGGGACCTAGAAGATCATCTAGTCCAACCCCCCTGCCTGAGCAGGATCACTTAGACCAAGTCTCTCAGGAACAGATCCAGGCGGGTCTTAAGTGTCTCCAGAGATGGAGACTCCACAACTCCCCTGGGCAGCC
>VYZU01047270.1:0-21088 GCA_013401355.1 Ceyx cyanopectus | reverse complement strand
CCAGGCTGAAGGTCAGCAGCTGCATTTCACAGATGGGGAATGAAAGATGCTCTATATTCAGTGTCTATCCTGTTTATCACTATTACAAACCATGTTGGTTGAGAAATGTCTTCACTTTTGCCTCATCAGGAGCACTTAGCTGTTGGGCCCCTGTCATCCAGTTGAGTATTAAAACAATGGATGTGACTTAGCTGTCCAATCTGACTGAAAATAGTTGAGGAGAGGAGTGACAGGAAGAGCATCCAAGGGCTGTCAGACTGGAGCCCTACTTGCTGGCTCGTGCTGTCTTGCCCTTGCAATGATCCCCCTAGAGCCAGGGTATTACTGTGGAGCCATGTTGTTTATGTTGAGCTCACTTGCTGCCAGATGACATCACTTTTTAGGAAAAGAACTTCTGCCAGCAGAAGAATCAGAAGTGACAACGTTAGGAATTCACTTGGAGCTGCAGTGCTCAGATTTCTGCCCTTGGCATCAGTGATGCTTCAGGCAAAGCACCAAAGCTTCCTCATGTCCTCAGCACTGCTGCATAGAGCTGAGATGGGTATTTCTTCCTTCTCACCTTTGCAAAAGCATGAGCATCTTTTTTGACTTGTCAGCCTTATTTAGACATGCTTCACTCTAATACTAATAATGAGCCAAAAATAACACAACACAGGAAAAAAAAAATCCAAATGCTGGGTTTTGATTCAAAATAACAATAACATTGAGGTTGAGAGTGTCCAAAATGGATTACTTTCTGTTAAAATTGGGTGACTAATTCTGATGTTCATAATAAAATTGCCATTTCTGGTGTTTATCCTATAATAAGATGAAATACAGCTTTGAAGCAGGACAGATTCAGATCAATGCACTACCTGAAAGGAGTGAATTCTTTGGTCCTCTACTGAGTCTAGTCCAGACTCTTTCCTGAACACTTACTGCTTGTGAAAGACAAGAACTTGCAGGCTGAGAAGCAAAGAATGTCCAACAAACTGCAATTGGATTCCCAGTAAGTTTTTTTGGAGACATGAGCATTACCTAAGGGAACTGATGTAATGTCCCAGCAAAGGAAGAATAGATTCATGTCTCTTTCTGCCTTTCCTTGACCCTCACTTCCAAGTCAGCTGTTTTGTAGAGAGTTTAAATTTAGGGTAGAACTTGGCCCAGGACTTTTATTCACTGGTGTTTAAACCTTCTGCATTAGAAGTTATTCTTGGAGATGAAACAGGACTATCTGTCAAACACATTTGCAGTAACTCTACTGAAGACAGTGAAGTTATATCAGGAATTAACTTGTCATATAAACTGAGATTATCAACCACATAATTAATAAATTTCTTTGGGACTTGTGTGGCTGAGTCCTTTATTCAGCTTTTAAAATCTCAGTCCATATCTTTTGGAACTTTATTTTTTTTTTTGGTAGTGTTTTACATCTTGCTTTAGATCTTTGTTTGGATTTAGTAACATATAAATGCTCTGGCTAAATTTACAAACTGCCTGAATGCATATCTTCATGAATTTGTTATTGTTCCAGCTAATATAAGCTGAGCTTTTGGGGGAAGAATGGAAGCAGGGTTTTATTTGAAAAAACATCCCCCTTCCCCAAAAGCTACAGAGTTCAAAGATATTCTAAGAAAAAGAACAGTTCTTTGCAGTGAAATAGCTGTATGATGACTCTTTTAAGCCATGAGAATTTTCAGCTATAAAAATGGTCTGAAAGTAGTCCCATTATTTAACTTATCAACAAGTCCATTCCTGGTGCCATGATGATGTGTCATCAGTAAACTGTACTTGGCAGGAGACCCTAAAGTGGTTAAAACCAGAGGTTATAAGGCTCAAAAAGCAAGAGCAAAGCAAGAGCAGTGGAGAGAAAAGAAAGGAAGAACTGTATCAAATAGAAAAAATGGTCTGTTTTATATGACCTTGCTGCTGAAACTCTGCATATTTTATGCCTATTTTAATTCTTAAGTAGTGAACTGTTTAGAGAAATCACTATCTATGCTTTCATGTTTGGGTTTTTTTTTTCTGTAATAGCACAGTGAGGTCCTCCACTGATGATATAAAGGGTATATATACTTTTATATAAAAAAAAAATCAAAGGTATCAAAAGTGTNGATCCCCCTAGAGCCAGGGTATTACTGTGGAGCCATGTTGTTTATGTTGAGCTCACTTGCTGCCAGATGACATCACTTTTTAGGAAAAGAACTTCTGCCAGCAGAAGAATCAGAAGTGACAACGTTAGGAATTCACTTGGAGCTGCAGTGCTCAGATTTCTGCCCTTGGCATCAGTGATGCTTCAGGCAAAGCACCAAAGCTTCCTCATGTCCTCAGCACTGCTGCATAGAGCTGAGATGGGTATTTCTTCCTTCTCACCTTTGCAAAAGCATGAGCATCTTTTTTGACTTGTCAGCCTTATTTAGACATGCTTCACTCTAATACTAATAATGAGCCAAAAATAACACAACACAGGAAAAAAAAAATCCAAATGCTGGGTTTTGATTCAAAATAACAATAACATTGAGGTTGAGAGTGTCCAAAATGGATTACTTTCTGTTAAAATTGGGTGACTAATTCTGATGTTCATAATAAAATTGCCATTTCTGGTGTTTATCCTATAATAAGATGAAATACAGCTTTGAAGCAGGACAGATTCAGATCAATGCACTACCTGAAAGGAGTGAATTCTTTGGTCCTCTACTGAGTCTAGTCCAGACTCTTTCCTGAACACTTACTGCTTGTGAAAGACAAGAACTTGCAGGCTGAGAAGCAAAGAATGTCCAACAAACTGCAATTGGATTCCCAGTAAGTTTTTTTGGAGACATGAGCATTACCTAAGGGAACTGATGTAATGTCCCAGCAAAGGAAGAATAGATTCATGTCTCTTTCTGCCTTTCCTTGACCCTCACTTCCAAGTCAGCTGTTTTGTAGAGAGTTTAAATTTAGGGTAGAACTTGGCCCAGGACTTTTATTCACTGGTGTTTAAACCTTCTGCATTAGAAGTTATTCTTGGAGATGAAACAGGACTATCTGTCAAACACATTTGCAGTAACTCTACTGAAGACAGTGAAGTTATATCAGGAATTAACTTGTCATATAAACTGAGATTATCAACCACATAATTAATAAATTTCTTTGGGACTTGTGTGGCTGAGTCCTTTATTCAGCTTTTAAAATCTCAGTCCATATCTTTTGGAACTTTATTTTTTTTTTTGGTAGTGTTTTACATCTTGCTTTAGATCTTTGTTTGGATTTAGTAACATATAAATGCTCTGGCTAAATTTACAAACTGCCTGAATGCATATCTTCATGAATTTGTTATTGTTCCAGCTAATATAAGCTGAGCTTTTGGGGGAAGAATGGAAGCAGGGTTTTATTTGAAAAAACATCCCCCTTCCCCAAAAGCTACAGAGTTCAAAGATATTCTAAGAAAAAGAACAGTTCTTTGCAGTGAAATAGCTGTATGATGACTCTTTTAAGCCATGAGAATTTTCAGCTATAAAAATGGTCTGAAAGTAGTCCCATTATTTAACTTATCAACAAGTCCATTCCTGGTGCCATGATGATGTGTCATCAGTAAACTGTACTTGGCAGGAGACCCTAAAGTGGTTAAAACCAGAGGTTATAAGGCTCAAAAAGCAAGAGCAAAGCAAGAGCAGTGGAGAGAAAAGAAAGGAAGAACTGTATCAAATAGAAAAAATGGTCTGTTTTATATGACCTTGCTGCTGAAACTCTGCATATTTTATGCCTATTTTAATTCTTAAGTAGTGAACTGTTTAGAGAAATCACTATCTATGCTTTCATGTTTGGGTTTTTTTTTTCTGTAATAGCACAGTGAGGTCCTCCACTGATGATATAAAGGGTATATATACTTTTATATAAAAAAAAAATCAAAGGTATCAAAAGTGCATATATTTCTAAATATACTGTATAATAGTGCATATAAATACAGACTAGTTACAGACTAGTATTGAACAGTATGTGATGAAATCTGTTACTCTTGCCTTCCAAGAGGTTATGTTGTTTAGTGTAATGTGAGCTTTATTTTTTCTTCAGGGGTAATGATGTGGACTCAACTTCAGTTCTATGGCCCCAAAACTGAACATCAAAAATGGTTCAAATGTGGTGGGTTTTTTTTCTGGTGGGGTATAAAGGGACCAGAACAACTATCTCAGTCTCTATCTTAATTCTCTCAGAGGATCATGGAACAGGCCAATGTCCCATGTTCAAGGATGGTGAAAACACAAACATACTTTCAAATGGAGAAACAAAACAATGTATATTGGATTTATCTTTACCCTAAATGCTATTTCATATGCTGAATATGCACATAGCAGGGCTCCAAACAGTGTTTCAGATGCAAATTCAGTAGGTTGTTCAATCAGATGTCAGAGCAACCTTGTTTTGACAAGTTATTTGGAAGGGAGAGAAAGAACATAGTCCAATCCATCTGTAGTTTATAGCAGGCTGTATCAGGATAGTCACCTCTTGGTCCCAACCACCTGTCAAAGTAATTAGTGTCTTGTTTTTACAACTGCTGTCACTTTTCACTTTCTAACTATAGCCTATTAATAGCAGGAAAGTTTCTTGACTTGCTTCTGATTTGTCAATTTCCCAAGAAAATACTTTCTCTGGATATTCACCTGGAATAGTCTACTGGGAACTTCAGAGAGTATACAGCCTAGTGGTCATTCATCCTATCAGCACTGAACAGGAGGATTTTTGTAATGAAGTTCTTGCCTTCAGTGCTGGAGGCATTTTCTCATAATGGTTGCTGCACATGGAATACAAGAGGAGGCTTAATTGATATAATGTTACCCCATTCCATAAGAAATTGTTCCAATGTAAAGTTGTTTATTTCACAGGTCTCCTCTCATAGAAAAGATTAATGATCAGACTGGTGTGTCTAATGGTTTTGATAATTTCAGGAACACAGTGTGAAATAAAACTCAGTTGCAAAAGAAAGAAAAGGTTTGGAAAGCTTTTTTCTTTAAAAGTCCAGTATTTTATTAAGACAATGACAAGATGACAAAATTTTCAGGGGGTTGTTGCTTTTTTATATTTTTTTTTCCTTCCATTTCTCCCAATGTTGACTTTAAGAAACACTCCACTCTCCCTCTGCTGAAATCAGTTTGTCATATTTAAAAAGGAAAAAGAAAGTAAATAAAAGAGGGAATTCTAGAATACTTTGGATGGCAGGATGATCTTCTGGTTATTGTCAAAACATTTTTTAATGACTGAATTTTTGTTGGGAAATGCATTTTGAACAGAAAGGCCTTTTTTTTTTTAAGAAACAACTTCGTCTTTCAAAGGAAATGCCTGAACACCACAGCATTTGTTTCAAAGAACCTGTAATTTAGGAAATGCAGATTTAAAACAAACAAACCAACTCAACCTCACTAGCCTCCATTTTGCCCTATAATTCACTGCAGCATTATTTTGCATTGCACAGGAGAAATATGTGGGACTAAATTGTGGTTTTGTTTTGTTGGTTTGGTTTTTTTTTTAACCAGATATCACTGTTACAGGGAGAAGGCAAAGATGCAATTTCTTGGAGAGAACATCCAGCAGCTCCTGAGCTTCAGCTGATCTGTAGGTACTGAAAGGGTTGAGAGTTCAGTGCTAGTGCTGAGCCTGGCTCAAGGTGAGTGGCACTCCTGAAGGGAAGGGCTAGCTGTCCATTCAGAGGTGCCTTGAGCTGCTCCTAGGGCAGTGTGGAGCTGCTGCCCCATCCCAAAGGGAGGAATATGCACAGAAGGAATCCATGGCTAGGACAGGAGTGGGGATTTGTGGTGTTGTTCTGATCTTTTGTTTCTTTTTCCTTTTTTTTCCCCCCCTCCCCCTTTCTTTTCTGGTGTGTTTTGTGAGGTGTTTTGCTTTGTTGTTTGTTTGGTTGGTTTTTTTAAGGCTTTCCTTCAGCTCTTGCTCTGATCCCTGCTCTCCCTCACCCTTCCCATGCTCAGTCTCTCCTATTCAGAGGAACTGGAAGAAAGGGGAAAGAAGTGAAGCTGCCTTATTAGAGAAGGTCTGTGTGACCTGGGAGAGCCATGGACCCCTTTCCCAGGGCCTAGGGGAGGAAGTGCAGTCTCATGACTGAAGGAGATGACATTTTTCCAACCAAGTGAAAAGCCAGTGTCAGTCCTTAGCTGGGTTGGGGCTGATGTACAAGGTCCAGCTGCCAGCAGCAACCTGGCCAACAAGTCCTTACCACTGCCTAAGGAAGAGGCTGCTGGAAAGGAGCTCAGTGAACTAATTTCCTCATGCTGGAGTTAGTGCTCGATAGCTTGGGGGCTTGCTTAGTGTTAAACTGGAAAGCTGACTGCTGTTCTTGCCAGGAGCAAGAGACCTTTTGTGTCAGGTGGTACCTGCTGGTGTGACAAACCCATTCAAGAAATGTGCAATGTTCTCTTTTGTTGCCAGGTTGAAGAGTTAGGGTAACTCTAAATGCTTAAGAACTGGGCTTTATCAGGCCCTGGTGGGAAGGGGCACTTGGCACACTGTGAGCAATGCCACTGGTGTCCATGCTTGGTCTCTCTCAAGCAATTTTTAACCTTCCTATTGGCAAAAAGTACCTTGCTGTGCTACTGCTTCACTAAGGCTGTGTAGATCAGCACAAATGGTAATTAGAAATGGCATAAAGTCTGCCACCTACTCTCATTTGCCTCAGAAACCCAGAGATGTGCAGGGATGCAGAGCTCCCTATTTTGTTTTGGTCAACAGCACTGGCTATTTCTGTGTGGTCAGTCTGAGCAGACTGTCACTTCTCAGCCTGACTGTAATCATTTTCTTCTTTTATTTTAAGTCTGTGTATACATTTTCAGATGAGACTACAGCTCATGTTAAATGAGAAAGAAGCTGTTCCCTGGTTTTTCCTGTGATATGCTTCATTTCCTTTACATGCAAACCCTGGCTTTCTGAGTGTGGCTCCATGGAAATGTCAGATAACCTGGAAAATTTCTACATTGCAATTACAATCCAGATAGTGTAGGATATATGGGAAAATCTCGAAAGATAATATGTCCTGTGCAATTTCCATCTTTCTTTGACAAAGGAGCTTAGGTGAACACTGGAAATTTGTATCAGCCCTATTGACTGATGAGCCACAAACCAGTCAATACATGCATGCCTGTAAGGTGCCTATGTCACACAGAAATGAAGAATTAGGGCAACAAAATGTACTTAAAGCTGACTTATGGATTTTTTCTTTTTGTGATGATCTTTTTTTCTAATCCTGATGACATAAGCTTTGATAAATGTTACAAAATTTAATACAGGCACAATTCAATATTTATGGGAATCTATTATCTTCTAATTGTGCTATCACTTGATTTTGTATTGCAGCTCCTTGGCTACCTGGAATTTTAATGGTAGAAGATAAGGAATTGCTTTCTTTCTGATGGGCTCATTGCCAAGTACCTGAACTAGACACCTGGAAAAGCTCCTAGAAGAATGAATGGAGAAGAGCATGTGAGAACAGGCATATCTGACAATGACATAAGCCACAGTGGTTTTCAGGCTTGTGTGACTAGTTACTACTAACTATTTAATCTTCCAATAGCCTCTAGCATGTCATGGAAAGTGGTGGCAACTGTCCTGATAGCTGTTCTCATGTTTTATCTACATTGGTTTGGTTTATTTACCCTCCATCCTTTCCACTGCATTGTTAAGACATCTATCTATTGCTGTTACTTGCTTGCCACCTGGAATCTTGAACTTTTGTTTGTACCAGAAATGTTTTTACAGCAAATAGCTTTGCTGCTATACATGGAGCCTTAAGAGATAAAGCAGCAGGAGCAGAGAAGCTCTCTAAGAGGTAAAGGTATCATTTCCACAGTGGGGTTGATGATATAAAAGAACAGGAAATGTGAATTATAGGAAGGCTGTGATGCACAGATGAAATAAAACACAAGTTAAATATTTCCTTCTCATAGTACAAAGTGGAGAAATGATTAGCTGAAGAAGAAAGGTCAGTCTGAACAGAGGTTTCTAACATGGTGTGGAGATCCTCATTTCTAGGGGCAAAAAAAAAGACCCTAAGGGACATGGGACTGGTAGCCACCTAATGGTATCTAACTGCTTCACCTGCACCTCTTTCTCTTTTGTGAAAGAGCAGGTGTGTGTGGAGAGCAACTTTGCATAAATCACTAGTGCCCAAAGCCTTTTTAAATCTGAAGCCTGACTGGTGATCAGCCTGATCTCACATCACTGCTCATCCCAGACAAACTGCTGTCAGTGGGAAGATTAGTTCATCCCAGAACCTGAAGTAATGGTTTCCTATCAGAGCTATGGCATGGTACAATGGGCAAAGATAAATACTGCTAAGTGGTCCATCCAGTACACTCCAGTGTGGTGTGCTTGGTTCCCAGTACTAGTGACAGCATTAAATTAATTTAAACTAATTCATTGTTTTGATAAACAACTAGCATCTCCAATCTCTGGCTGCAACTGCAGTTTTATGAGCACTCATTTGGTGCCTGTAATAATGTGGGAGTTATTATTAGCCTTCTGCTTGGAATCTGGACACACAATCCTGGGAACTATTCAGAGTAAACTTTAAAATTGTGTGTGTGTGGCAGGGGGAAAGCATGATCTAAATTTAAATGGTAAATTTCTGCTTTCATTTCCAATGCTTAAGGGCATTCAGCTAATAAACATCATATGTCTTCAAACAAAAATAAAAGACACAGTAGTAGATAATGGATGTTGTAAAACCTCTATCTCAAGTCTGGAACTTGGAAAATTAGCATAAGTTAGTTTATGATGTTCATCACAGCTGCCAGGAGACCTGGCCCTGCCTCCCCAGAGTGCAATAGCTACAGGGAGTGTTCTTCTGGTCTCAGCAAGCTAATTAGCTATACTTAGTTAAAAGTCTGTATTAAAAGGAAGCTTTGCTATATTAATGTATGCTGAATAATGTTATACCATCAAAACCTGAGTGTTACCTGTGTGAGATTCTCTTTTCCATAGAAATTACACAGATAGCAAAGATAACAAGTATATATTCAGGACTCTTGCAGTCATTATCTCATTCAGTGGTTTATCCAGTTTGAAGTGACCTCAGTCATAGGATTTTCTTCATTCCTTTTACATGATGCTACAAACACCAAGTTCCTGTTTGTTCTAGGGGGACAAGGAAGATCCCATGGCAATATACAAGTGTATGGGGTCATCTTTCTCTGCTAGAGTCCTCCCCTCCCTCCTGATGGTCGATAGGGACATGTTGCTGCAGTGGGTAACTGCAGGGGCTCAGAGATCATACAGGTCTCAGTCTACACTTAGAATACTTTTCCCTTTCTCTTGTTTTCCCATGCCAGGGTGATAAACCTCTCATTGCTGCTTTCTTGTAATGCTTTTTGTTTTTTTTAAGAACACTTCCTCAGCTTCACCCCATGATCTTTTTGGAGTGAGTAGAAAGGATATAAACATTTTTGCTTTCTCTACCAGTATTTGAATAAAACAATATCAATTTATTCTTCCTGTTCCTGCCCTGCAGAGTCCTGTTACTGACTGTAGCAATCTGGGTTTGCTTAGCTGCTCACAATGACATCATGAGAGCCATGAGGAAATACAGCCCTGGAAATCTACAATTCGCTAAGTAAGAAAACCTCCAATTGCTCATAATGAAGGCTGAAACAGTGGCTGGGGAGCCAGTCCAAGAAATGGTTTACATTCCTTGCTTTGCTTGTTGTTTGGCTTTGCCCAGAATAATGGCTGAATACATTTTCAAAGCTACCAGTGTGCCTGGCAGAGCAGAGAGGTAGCTGGGGTGATGTCCAATAGCATTTAAATGGTGTTGGTCTCTAAGAATGCCCTTCCCTGGTGTTCTCTCCACCATGTCTCCTATTGTCACAGCCCAGGCTGGAGCTGTCCAAGTCCACCCACCCAGCTGTGCTGATTCACACATTTGTGGGGATGAGTGGATGAACTCAATGTGGATTAATGCAATTATCCTGATGCTCTTTCCCCAAGACTGTTCTTTTGTTGTTTTTATTGTTAAGCCTGATCATTCCACTGATCCTGGAAAAGTCACAGTGCCTCCAACAGCAGGAGTGGCCAAACTGAAAACACAAAATGGTCATGTGAAAAAGGTGGGGAATGCTTAAATTGGCTTTGCTACTGCAGAAAACACACACCACACCTGGTGCACTAGGGCATTTATAGCCATTTTTTTGGTGACATTTTTTACCCCTTCAACACCCAAACAGCTTTTGAAAAAGTTGGTCTTTAGTTTCTCTGCACATTCCTCAGTTTCATCTGGAACCTGGGTGTAAGGACACTGCTGCTGAGATCAATGGATTCTCACTGCAGATAGGCTTTAAGGAAAGCATTCCTTTTATTTTAATGTTTGTTAGAAGATGCCTTTTCAATGAGCTGTTTACAGTCAGGAAGAATAGTTCATGGCTGTCAGTTTTTTTTCTGCTTTTAAACAAGGAGCAAATTTAGCTGGCATTTTTAACTTTCCTGATGCACCCTGATATAGCCTCCCCAGGAGATAAAGGTGAGACTTGTGGTCAAACAAATGACTCTGCTGCAGGGTAGGATGAACTCTTCAGCTTCAATTGAGTTCAGCCAAAGCTGAGAGCTTTGCTCACCTTTCTTACAGGAGCAAGGGTTATTTTTAGAGTAGTCTAATCTCTTCTTTAGTGTTTTGGCTTCATATAGGAGAAAATGTATGGTATTTAAGCGGCATTTACAGGTATTGTCCTGTCCTGTGGGGTTGCTGTTTAGATGGTAGAGCATCTGGGATTGCTGTGGCACATCCCACTCATCTACCTGGGGCAGATGTGATGGAGCCCCAGTAACATAGCACCCTAGGGGCAATAAAATCCCCAGTGCTCCTGCTCCTGCCCACAAGCAGCATTCTCTGTCATGCTTCTGCTCCAGGCAGGCTTAGCTACTCTATCTGCTCTACCAGTTACCCTGGAGGATAAGCATTTCAAGACAGCCATTCCTGTTCTCCCCACTGTTACTGAGGTCAGAGCTGGAGAAGGAATTTTGTGACTCCTCCCCAATCTCTGAATTCTTTCCCCTGCTGTTCTTCAGGTTTTAGTCTCCAAAAAAGCATGGGAAGCAGCAAGAAGAGATGACTCACTACTCCAAAGGGATGAACATAAACTGGTTAGAAAAAGGGTACACACTATACTCTCATTTTAATCAGATGAAGTACAACATTTAAAGGTATGTCACTCACTGGTAGGGGAGATAAGAAGGCCAGAACTGTGTGTTTGGAAAGCAGAGAAGCAGCAGGCTCATTGCAACCTATCATCAGATCAGCCACTGTGGCAGAAAGCATTGGCTGGAGAGAAGAAAAACATTCCTGGAAGCAAAGCTGACAAAGGGCAGAAAACTTTATCTGCCACTGAAATGATTCTTAGAGGAACATGCATCAGGAGGCTATTTTTAATTGGGCTGTTAAATAGTTCAACAGTGGGGGAAGTGCCCTGCCACTGCTCCATCTAGCAATGTATTTCTGGGGTGACTTTTGTACTGAATTCTTCCTTCCCCAAATGAAGCCTGAGGCACAACCCACCGAAGCCATCAACAGCTTTGCCTTTCTTCCTGTAGGTCCAATCTCGTGCCTTTGGGGAGATGTTTAGGTGAGATAAGTAACCTTCTCAAACTGATAGCAGC
The DNA here is from genome assembly GCA_013401355.1 of Ceyx cyanopectus. NCBI lineage: Eukaryota > Metazoa > Chordata > Aves > Coraciiformes > Alcedinidae > Ceyx > Ceyx cyanopectus. The sequence goes on along the minus strand of VYZU01047270.1, from coordinate 9,481 downwards.
AGCAGCCCCACCCCTACGAGAAAGAAGTTAAGACTGAAATCCCTGTGCCTGCAATAGCTGGGAATAAGGAGGCTTTGGCTAAATTCCTGCATTGTAGAGTGGTGTCCTAAAGAGATAGCTCCTCATCTCTCAAATATCTGCCGTGGGAGGCTTCTCACAAACATTTAACTATTTCAAGTGTTTCCTTTGCTATTCATTGCTCTGAAAACTTGCCTGAAAACCAATCTTGCATGTAAGTACAACTGCTGTGTCTCAACATCTCTTGTGTGAATAGGTTTACTCCTGGTCTTTCTCTTAAAATGCTTAGTGAAACTAACTGAACTTCAAGGATCATTGGGAAAAGGACTGTTAGGCCAAATTTTGACTGTTTGGGAAGAGAACTCCTCAAAAATCTATCTGGCTACTTTTTCTCCCTATTCTTTAATTGCTTGCCTGGGCCTTCCGTAAGTGTCTAGATGGTGTCAGCTGGGAACTCTGCAGCCACTCCCCATTACTGCAGGGGGGTGCTTAGGCACTTGCTGCAGACTATATTGGCAGGGTAAGTCCCTTGGAAGCATGTACTTTACAAGAGACCAATTCTGGTCAAAAACATCACTCTCGGTGCTTTTTTGTCTCTTCATGCCATCCTCACTAAGCCAAAAAGGTATAGCAGGGTTGTGTGCCAAAGGGGTTGTGGCAAAGAACACTGGTTTATTACAATCATTTTTGATGAAAATATGTTTCTTTGAGACTATTGCCCCTACAATGCCTCCCCCCCTCCCATTTTCTGAAAGAAAACCTGAAATACTTCACATTTAGATAAAATTTCATGGCAACATTTTCTTTCACCTCCTACCCTTTTAAAAATGATTTTTTAAAAAATATTGTTTTTTTCGCTAGAGGATCTTAAGACAAAAATATGTGATAATTTTTCTGATAACCATGGTTTGAACTAGTTCTTAGTAATAACATTCCCATAGCCTGTCTTTCCCCTTGCTCACCCAAATAGCATCAGCCACATTTCCCACTGGTCTTTAGATGTGAGTCTTGATTCTCAAATATAAGCAAGTTGTGATCCACCCACACAGAGGACGTCTGTGATTTAAGCCAAATTAAATTCACTTTAAATCCATTTGAAAAGATTATGTAGTAGATAAACCTTCTTAGGTTTCTCTCCAACAGGACTTGAATTGCAGCTAGTATGCATTTTTCATCCTTTGAGCAGAAAACAAGTGTCAAAAATAGGGAGTTACTAACTAGTCACTCCATAAGCCTGGTGCATGGCTGCACAGCTGATGGCCCATGGGTCTTTTCCACGTAGTCCTGGCAAAATGATTTTTCCACTACACTCTATAAAATCATGAAGTATATTTGTCTCCAAAAGCCCAATCTGAGCAAATGCCTATAATATCATTTAGTCTATGGTCGTCACATTTTTTGGATGACCCCAACCTAAAAGATTGAGAAATCTTTAAAAGGTATTTGAAATATTTCCCAATCACTTCAGTGAGGTTAGATTTTTTTCAAGGGCCCAGGTCCAACATCAGCCTCTATTGAAAATTCTCATTTATTTACAATAAGCTTAAGATGCAAATAGGGACCTAATGGGTTTTCCAGAAGCTCTGAGTTTCCTGGCATTTCCACCTCTGGGGTTGTACTTATGTTAAGAAATTTGGCCCTCAGTCCTTGTTCACAACTTGAAATTTCTGTCCTTTTCACTATTTCCAAGAAGAGGTACAACCCATACTAGCTTTGCAAGTACTGATGCACATATGCCAGTTTAGACTTTTGTTATAGGTGGTATCTATTCCTATGGCTTCTATTTTAAAATGGTTTTTTGTTTTCTAAATGAGTATGAAATTGGGTGACCAATACTATGGTATATTGGACAGGAAAGCAGTGGTGAAAAACCATGGACATAAATTAGGAGCAAAAGTGCTAAGAGTTTTTTTTTTTCTCAGAGGTAATCATGATAAAAATGTTTTTCTGCTAGTCAAACAAGTTTATTTTTCAGTCACAAGTTCTACCAGTGGTGCTTAGAGAAAGAAGAGGCGTAATTCAGATGTTTAGCTGAGAAATCATTGGGAAGCTTCAAATTATTTTGGATTAGGTTCTTAAACCCAGTCAAATCAGCACCCATCTTACTTAACAGAGGTGAAATGTGTAGTTGCTCACTTGCACAATCAGCTGAACTCAGAAAACTCAGACACTTAGACTAAGATCTGAGACATTTTGGGGACCTATTTGAAACAGCTGGCTTTAGCCTCACAACACTGATTTCTTCAAGATTTTTTTTTTAGGTGATAGACTCCTGCATTGGATTACAATCTGGAGGAGCCCATCTCTCCCTTGGGGACAGAGCTGCAGTTAAAACTATCCTCCCTGCTTTTTCCCATCACATACATTCAGCTTTCAATAATGTTAAAGATTTTTGAGTCCCTAGAGTGTGAAGGTCATTTTTGCACACCATAGAAAGGTCAGGGACAGCCCAAAGGTTTATGTGAGTAAACAGAGAGACTGTGTTTCTTACATAGCAAACTGTTAAGAAAACCTGGCTGCTTCTCTGAGTAAGAGATGAGAGAAACAAGTGGTTAAAACAATCAGCACGAACTGACTAGGTTTCACTAGTATTTGTACTTTAGAGTGGGTAGGTTACTAGCTAAAATAAAAGCCAAATTCAGGCTTGACCCATTTGATCCAAGTAAGAAGTAGATTAAGGCTGAGGTTCTCTGTGTGTTCACAGAAAAGGGCTGCATGGAACCAGAGGCAATTGCCTGTGAGCAGGATGAAGGGAAAGAACCAAGAAATGTCAGTAGATCAAGAGTGGAAAGGAGAGCAAACACTGACACAGACAAATGTCATCCACAGTTCAAACCAGCTGACACACCAGAAAAGGCTAAAAAAGCCCAAGAGAGCTGGAAGATTCACCTTTCTTCAGAATGTATGTTTTGCCAAAGTCCATGTCTAAAGTAAACAGGACAGGGAGAGAAAGGACTGACCATTTAGCATTTGCCAGAGGCTCTAGAGCCTGGATCTTCACACAGAGCAAAGAAACATTGAGTCAGACTTGAGCAAATGCCTCATCTTCAGGGGTATTCTTACATGCAGGGCTATTTCTGATATACAAATAAAAGCAGAGCAGAGAGTCACAGAGATACTACTTCCATTCTAGCCATGCTTTTATGCACTAGTTGTGATAGAGTTAGTATAGAAGCCTCTGAACCAAAGCGTTGGCAGTGGAAGATCCCCATTCCTCTGAATACCTTCCCTTTCTTTTGTCAGATGGGCTACAGACAAATCAACACAGAGATGGCTCTGTCACATAGTCAGCTGAAGGTCAGTGGCCCTAGTGTGCTTTGCACACTATCTCTGCTTTGCACTCACTCCTGTTGGCCTGCTGAGCAGCCCTGGTTCAGTTTAATTAGAGTGTCTGGGTCCACCTCCTGTTCCTCTGTAATAACATTAGTCAAAAGTGAACTGTCTGGTTTCTGCCTCTCCTAGGCTAGTGTGAGCTGCTGATGTGCAGCTGGCCAGCTTGGTTAATTGCACCCCTGACTTTTAAAGGTCAGGTCTTACAGAATCTAATCATATACAGATTTCCTAAACAAGGCAGATAGGAAAGAAGAGCCTGGATTCCTCCCATGAGATGCTGCCTACTTAACTGTGGGACAAACCAACCAGCCCTTCAGCATCCCCTACCTAGTAGAGCAGCTGGCCAGCCCAGCCAGCAGGGTCACAGCCAGCTGGTGAAGGGCAGCTTCTCCTTGGGCAGCTGGCATGGTGCTGGGTTTCATGAGCTTCTGGGGGTGTACACTTTGAGAGGGCAGAGTAAGGGAAAAGTGGATCTGAAAAGCTGTAAAAACAAGTTGCTACTCAGCTATTTGCCCTTATGTAAGGAACTACATCATCTTCATCCTTGGCTTATCCTAATAGGGAAGCTGAATGGTTGCTCAAGCAACATCAGTTGAAGTAGAAACACTTAGAAACCTGAAAACTGGCTTGAGAAGAATAGGATGTTTCAGTAAAAGATGCATGTCCTCAGTTTCCATGCATCATTTAACTGTCCCAGTGAGGAAGTGAGTGGATCTGCTGAGGGGGGTGCAGATCTAACCAGGATGTACAGTTTGTATGGTTTATTCATCAAAGCTCATAACCTCTGTATTTAAAAACCAAATTCTCTTGTGTTCTAACCTTCTTCACAGGAGAGGGCCCAGCAATCTGCATTGTAAGCACCTCTCTCTCAGCAGAGGATGGGAGGCAGCTGAGGGCAATTTACTGCCCTTTTTGCCTCCTTGAGTTCCCTAGTGGGCTGGATGGTCCCCTGGCAGGAAGGAAGGGAGAAGCTCAGCTGTGGCACTCCATCTTTCCCCAAACAGATCGTTTTCTTCCTCATGCAAACACCTAAAATAAATGGCTGTAAGTTCTCAAAATCTCCAGTCCCCCCCCTCCCACTTTCTAATTCAGCCTTCTTTGAGACAGGTGGTCTTCACTGTAACAGCCACAAAAAGGGGAACTTTTGAGAGACATCAAAGAGGAGCTCTTGCATTTCTGCTTCTAGAGGAAGAGGAATTAATCTATTACAGCTGGGACTTCCACTTCTCCTTTCCTTGGCAGTCAGCCTTGTTTAAAATCTTTCATTTGCCAATCCACTATGGAGTTTAGACAAGATAAGTTGTTTTGGTTTTTTTTTTTTGGTATTTGTCAGGTTGACATTTTTCTAAGATTGCTTATCAACTAAAAGATTGAACAATTACTTTTATTTTTCCCTTGTTTTCCTTCATTCCTTCTTATTATACTTTTAAGGGCTTTTGCATTTGAATTTTAGCCTGTTTTTTTTGCATGTGCTTATTTTCAACTGACTTTCATTTAGATGATGTTTGACTGAACATGTAGTTTGTTAAGGAGATGTTTACAAACTGATATTAAAACACTCCAGTTGTTTGTACAAAACAATAATTACCACTAGTTATTAGTTTACTTCCATGTTTGCTTTGCATTCTTTCACTTGGTTTCCACAAACAACCTTGGGGTGTTTGTTCTATAATTAATAGTGTTTAAACTATCCTAAAAAAAAAAGTTAAATATATATAAATTCATAGTATGTCATATTTATGAAAATACATTTTTTGCAAGAATAAGACTTAGGGAGTAGCTTTAGGTTTTCACATTATTGCTGCCTTCCTCATTATCCATATCCTTTTTATTTCCTGTTGGTTACATATTCACTCACTGAGCTTCTCTCCTTTTTTGTTACTTATTCTCCTGTTTCATCCACTATACCCATTTTGCCTCAAGCATGCCATAACATTCATAAAAGAAATCATAGCACAGATGCATTTAAGTTTCAGGTACTGAAACAGCTTTTATACTTTTTACTTTTACACTTCTTATACTTTTTATACTTCAGATCTTTGTTGTATTCTTTCTACATTGATACAAACTTAGAGTCACAAAAACAAGCAGACAACACTTGTTCTTTGCAGGCTTTATAAGGTTACAACTTTTGATTTGTTTGTAATTCAGTGCAATTTCCAGATTACTTTTTGGCATTACTCTTTTCCAAATTTCTCACCCATTGCCTCTATTACTTTCCTTGATCTTTTACCTTGACTTAATATGAGCTAAATTTGGGGTTTCTAAATCCTGAGCCTGTATCTAACAGTCTTCAAAATATTTTGTCAATCCTGCCAGTCTATCACTGATAAGCAATCGATGTTTCAGGTTTTGCAGTTAATTACTGACAATTGCACACTTCATGCAGCTTCTACCCATGTGCTGTTCTCAGCTGTATAAGCAAGATAATATAAATATTTGTCATTAGCTCTTACATAATTCTGTTTTCACCCATAGTTCTGCAAGAGACTTATTCACAAGAAGAAGGTATTTCACCACTTTGTGATAAACACAAGATAATGGATATGGCATAACTTGCTGAGAGCCACTCTGCAGTGCTGAGGTAGAAAGAAATCTTCAGTTCTGAATTCCATCAGGTAACACTACCACGTGTCATTTTCCTGCCTAGGCTGATTTTTTTCTATAAAGTTAAGACTTTATTGCATATATTTTTTTGTAATAAAATATAAAGTATATTGCATTCACAAAGTGAAATTCTGTGAGGAAAAACAGCAGTCAGATTTACTTTGAATACCATCTTGATTTCAGCCAAATTTATCTGTTTGTTTCTGTTACTTGAAGCTTCTCTGTAAAGTGAAATTGCTCAGCAGTCCTTTTAAAGTTTGAAATAGTTCAGTTAACTTACTTTTTTCATGACTTTTTTTTCATGTGCTTCTGTTCTCGTTGATTTTGAGGCAAAAAGAAAAACACTGAACTTTCTTCAAAGAAGATTCTCTTAAGATTCAGATATTACTTGTGCAGATACCTCAAATAGGTTGCAACAAAGCATCAAGGCATTTCACATGCAACCACAGTCCTGAGCTCTGCTGGCACCTCCATGCAGCACTGAATAATGTACAGTATGCAGGCTCATGAATAGCAGTTGCTCTATGTAAACACAGTAATTTGATAAGTTTTCACAGCATTGCAGAAATTCAAAGTAAGCATTGATTAGATTAAATGTTCCTTCAGTTTGCCATCAAATTGCTTTCCTTTAGCATTATCATTCACTTAAAAACAACAAGCAATGCAAAGTGTATGGCAGCAAGGGTATAAAAAATTCAGAGGCCAGGTCAGGGAAAAATAGTAGGTGCATAATTCTGTACCTACAATGATCTATTTAGAAGTAGCAAGTAACTTTTTTCTATATTTTTACTTTATCTTAAAATGTACTTACCTATATCTGATATACATTAGCTATATACTTTTTAGCAACACTGGAGTCACATGTACAGTTCATGTTTGTGCACATGGGTGACAAAGAATAGGAAGCACAGTCAGTTAAATGGTCTCTTAGTCAAAACTGACTCTTGGCTCTTTAAGCTGTAAATTGTGAAGGACACTGTTCCAAGATACTAGAGGAAAATACTCCTTTGGTATGATTGCAGTCCAGGTGGCTGGACTACATGGGAAAGCTGAAGATCTTGTCAGAGATTTATGCAACAGAGATGAAAGAACTCAGACAAGAAGAAGGTTCACAAGTTTAGAATCTGGGTTCCCTAGTTATTTCTCATTGCTGGCAACCCTAGTCTTTCAGGATCTGAAAATCTCAAGTGTAGAATCATACCAGATATTCAAAGGTAATTGGAGGAGTTCTCTTCCAAACTCTTGCTCAGTTATGAGTCCCAGAAGCACAGTGACAATCTGGGAACACTCTGGCCACTTCTCCATGGGCCAGTTATCTACAAAGAGGTGACAAGAGAAAGTGACCCCTCTGGCTGCTTCCTTCTGGGTTGTGAAAGCCTGAAGGACAGCAGCTTAGAGGTTTCACTGGCTCTAAGGAGAGGGATAATGGTCAGTGAAATGTAACAACAATGAGCAGTAGGACACATCCTCTGTGCAGATCAGAAATAGTATGGCTGAAGCTGAGACATGTTTGAGCTTAATCTGAGGTTTAGTGAAGCCAATGGAATCATGTTGATTTACACCAGCTAAAGAGATCTGTCCAGTAGCATGGCTTGACTTGAACACAGAAATGAAGTGTTGCCAAAAATTAAAATCTCCTATTGTTAGTAATTTTTTAAGATTAAGCATTAAATATTTTTTTTAAGGAACAAGAATTTGGGAGGGAGTGGTGAAAGTATAAGAAATGGTGAGTTCAAGACAGCTGTCATCTCAACGTGGAGAAAGACAATTGCTGTTTTATGCAAGTGTGTTGCCATGAGATGCCCACTTTTATCCCTAGATAAAGTATGTTCCACGTACCTTTCCACAGTAGGTTGCATATACTATCCAATCTTTATAGGAGTCAAGTAAATCTTATCTTGTAAATCTTACTTGATCTTGTAAATTCTGGCATGCTTGATTACTGCCTTCTAGTGCTTAGCATTCCTGACTACGCACCAATGTAGACCTCAGAGTTATTTTTTCATCTCTGGACTCAGATCTTTTTGGGTAGTCTTGGATTAGACAATCCTGGTGGTGTGAGATCAGCATGTATCATTTCCATGATAAAATAAATAGACCTTGGGCCTGGCAGTGCTCCTCTAAAGGTCTAAATCATGACTCTAGCATAAAGTCCTCCAATATTTTACTGCCTATAATTACAGGTATTTGTTGAATACCGTAAAGTGTTTCAACACATTGACATTTTAAAATTATCTTATGATCTTCTCTGGATGTGGAATGCACCGGTTAAACAGCTGATATTTGGAGTATTATTTCCTCTTATTTTGCTCTAAACTCTATATACCAGCTGTTGATTTTCCCAGAGAGTGATGTTCTTGCATTGTAACATTAGAGAAACAGGAAGAAGTTTCCAGATTTCATCTTTCCCTTCATAAATACATATTCTTTCTTCTCATCTGTATTTAATTTTTATCCCACACCGTGTAGATTATTGTGTGAGCTCTAATTTTCTGTTGTGCACTCCTCTGAATTGAAGGTCAGTTTTTGGTTAAGGTACAGCTGATGTGTAGAGTTCAGTAGTTTGGAATTATGATGAGACTGTGTTACCGTGTAGTGTAATTTTATTATGGTAATTTTTATGTTAGACCCTAGACCCGTTTAATGTACCTATTGAACAAAGTTTACTCTGGAGCCAAAGTGCTAAGGCACGGAGTGGTTATTTCTGTTCAAATGTAGAAAGGGTTTAAGAGAATGAACACTCTACCCATTTGGCTTGTGGCTGTTTCCGTGCTCTGGGTTTCAGCTCCTGCTATGGGCTTCAGATGTCAGTAAACTATACAGTCTATTTAGAAAATGAATCTTGAAAAGTTCCACTGCAGGAAATTCATCACAGCAAGAAGCTGCCTTGCTGCTACTAGTGGGAGTGGAGGACTGGCAGCTCCTACAGTAGAGAATTGTATTTTCTTTAGCAGCAAAGCTGGAGAATTTGCTGGAAAGCTACCCCTATTTTTGTTGCACCCTCTAGATGTCACCAGGGATCACATGCAACTAATAAATCCTTTCAGTCCAAGTGTTTCTTCTTCTGAAGATCAGTCCTGGGATATGAATAGGGCAAGGAAAGAGCAGAGCCTGTAGGCAGACAACCCAGTCAAGGCTGTAGCCAAGTGCAAGGCTGCCCTGGAAAAATCAATGCAAGCAATAAAGCTTGACATTTTAATTGTCTTGTTTGCAGAACCAAATTAGGTTATGGAGAACTATGGTCAGTGGGTGTGATTAAAAGTTTGAAATGCACCATGTATTCTGAAACTTGTACTAGAGTGTGGCTGTGCTCTTCACATGCTAGGCTTGAAGTACCTGTTGGCAAGAAAGGGGCCAAGTAAACCAGTGAGACTGTCAAAGACAAATGAAAATTATTTTCCTCCCCTGAAGAACCACTGTGTTAGAATTTGTGTCCCGAAGTTACCGTTAATTTAAGAACTAGCAGGATTTTAATGTTGGTTTAAGTGCAGTTGTCAGTACCTGTAATCACAGAATCACAGAA